>JASANE010011607.1:0-46725 GCA_030248225.1 Trileptium ribeirensis
TTGCTACAACTTGACCCCCGAAGCGCGAGTAAGCAATGCAACAATATCGGGGTCACACGAGACAATGTTGTCCAAATTATAAGTGAGCAAAAGAAGACAATTGACACCAAACAATCCATACAAGTCTTCGACCGCAAAATCGACTTTGGACAAACGACCCTAAACCATTTCGAACTTAAACAATTGAAAACGACTATCTCCGAGAAGATGCAGACATATTTAGTGTACAACCGTTTGATCTAGGCAGATGCGGCGTGCACCAGCACAGGATCGTCACTGGAGACGCAAGGCCTATTAAACAGGTACCCTATCGTTTAGCCCAATTCACTACGAGAGCCCTTCGCGTGAGGAACTAAACAGCATGGTAGAAGCAGTTCTAATAACGCCATCCGATTCACCCTGGGGTTCTCCCATCGTTTACGTCACCAAAAGTGACGGTACCTTACGGTTGTGTGTCGACTTCAGTAAGCTCAACATCATCGCAGAACGTGACTTATATCCACTACCCGCATAGACGACATCTTGGGATGTCTCAGAAACACCAAATTCATGTCCAGTTTAGATCTTAACAAAGGTTTCTGGCAATTAGAACTGGACCCTGAGACCGAGGAGAAAACCTCCTTCGTCACTGTCCACGGACAGTATGAATATTAACGTCCTGCCTTCGGACTGAATTCTTCACCAGGCGCCTTCCAAAGGTGCATGTCAATCATACTAAAGGGCTTAGAATGGGAACGATGCCTCATCTACATAAATGACATACTGGTCTTTGCACCTCCTTTCGATCAACACCTAGCGGACTTACATCCCATCTCGACAGGTTACGCAAGGCAAATCTTAAATTAAAACCCTCCAAATGTCCGTTTCGGCAGAAACAATTAAAATACCTGGGACATATTATCAGTCCAGAGGGAGTCAAACCCGATCTAGAGAAAACCGCCGCAATAGACAACTACAAACGACCGGAGACTCTCAAACAGTTACAAAGTTTCCTCGGACTTGTAGGATACTACCACGAATTTATGCCACACTACTCTGAAATCTGTGAACCACTCAACGCACTTCGACGAAAGGGACAGCAAATTTAAGTGGACTCCGCAATGCGAGGAAGCATTCGGAAAACTACGTAAGGCTCTAGTACAGGAACCATTACTAATATATCCGGACTTATCTAAACCTTTCATGCTCCAAACGGACGCTTCTGGATATGCCCTTCAAGAGCTGTACTTTCGCAAAAGACCGACAAAAGGACACTACCTATCGCCTACGCGAGCAAGTCGCTCGTGGACTATCAACGCCGATACCCCGCCATACGAGACTGAGGCTCTTGCCATTCGATGGGCTGCCTTACACTTCAGACACTACCTACTTGGACACGAATTCCATGTTGAGACTGACCATAAGCCACTTAAGGCACTGTTCGAGTGACCACCGCGAAATTCGCGACTAGCTCAGTGGCGTAACGAATTGCTGATGGAATTTGGTGGTTTTAACATCGAATATCGGCCAGGTAAGGCTAATGCCAATGCTGACGGACTTTCACGCGACCCTCGACATGACGTAGAATTTTCTTATTCCTCGGACGAAGCTGAACAGGACGAATAGGACCATCCTCGAATGGTCGCTGTAGCTGTTAAAGGACAGGATCGTGGCAAAGGCAAAGCTCCAGCTAAACCACCCCGTCGATTTCCCGCCGAAGAAGTTTGGAAACGACTTACTCGACAACTCCTGGGACTTCCCGGACGCTCCCGTCTTCCTCAAACGAACGTATGGTTCATGTTTATTAAACTGAATTGGAATTTCAAAAGATATATAAGCGAAATATAATCCAGTAAATATAAACGATATATATTTGTGTGTGCATATAATTTTTATAAAATTACATTTATATAAACAAAATATATAACCCAGTAGAAATGTAACATTCTGCATATAATAACTATAAATATGTTTTGCCGTAGCATTGTTAGGAAAATATACCGAAATTGCTACTTTCTCTATATATTTAATAATGTTTTTATCTCTAATGTTTTAAAGCTAAATTTTGGGTAAAGTTTGTGCAAAGCAAGCATTGGGTTTGGATTGGAACGGGATTGATTGTTTTCCCATTTTTTTGAAGTCAATTTAAATTTTTAGTAAGCATGGGCTTTACTATTTGTTTTCAAAGCTACTACTTAAACAACATTAATGTCATATAAATAACCCATGGTGCGTAGAAAACAACTAGATGCTTTCAATAAATTATAGATACGGAATTTTTCAGTATTTTCATAATCTGTACAAGCACAACTTTTTCCTTTTTCCCCTAAAATCAGAGCAGCACTGGCTCGATTTTATAAAACAGCGCCAAATATTCTACCAAAGTAGCTCTTCATCCCAACTTGAGCAGTATTTTACTCTGAAATGTTTTGTTAAAGTTTGTAAATTTTATCTTATTAATTAGTATCGATTTGACAAAATAGTATAGACGTTTTTGATAAAACGAAAATCTGGAAGCTAATTAATTATAAAATAGGATTTTTCAAATCTATCTGGACTAGAAAAATATTGGGCAAACTGCACTTGAGGAGGGAAATTCAGGGAAGGAGCCCCCCGGGTCAATAAAAAATTTATAAATGGTCCCCCTTGTTGAAAACGTCTCCACTGAATTTTGGAATATGACTAGTGACTATGCACTTCAGCCGGATTTCAATAAATCAGCAGCATAGGCGCAAACTCAACGGGAGGCAGGGGGATGCGTCGTACTAGGAAAATGTGTGGGAGGCGCCGTCTGTGTCATCCCCTCAGAAATACAGAAAGTTGGTCAATAATGTATACGTACATAGAAATATGTCTGGCGCCCTTACCCTTCTAGAAATCGGCAGAGTTGAAATATCATGTATATATATAAGTACAGATCTATAAAAATAAGTATGCGTATATAAAATCATGGTTATCAGTACACACATATATAACCGTCCAATGGCTGCAGGATAGTGCTCCGTCCAGACGCGATAGATTTTTGCGATCGTACAGCGCCTCGTTTTCCCGCGGATATATTTAGATTTTATAGCGCCTCGTTCTCCCGCAGATATTTTTCAATCGTATAACGCCCCGTTCTCCCACAGATATTTTTCAATCTTATAGCGCCTCGTTCTCCCGCAGATATTTTTCGGTCGTATAGCGCCTCGTTCTCCTGCAGATATTTTTCAATCGTATAGCGCCCCGTTCTCCCGCAGATATTTTTCGATGTATAGCGCCTCGTTCTCCCGCAGATATTTTTCGGTCGTATAGCGCCCCGTTCTCCAGCAGATATTTATCGATCGTATAGCGCCCCGTTCTCCCGCAGGTGTTTTTCGATCGTATAGCGCCCCGTTCTCCTGCAGATATTTTTCGATCATATAGCGACTCGTTCTCCCGCAGATATTTTTTGGTCGTATTGCGCCCCGTTCTCCAGCAGATATTTCTTGATCGTATGGCGCCCCGTTCTCCCGCAGATATTTTTCGATCATACATCACCTCGTTCTCCCACAAATATTTTTCGATCGTATAGCGCCCCGTTCTCCCGCAGATATTTTTCAATCGTATAGTAGCGCCCCGTTTTCTGGCAGATATTTTTCGATCGTACAGCGCCCCGTTCTCCGACAGAAGTTTTTCGAACGCACAGCACCTCGTTCTCCCGCAAATATTTTTCGATCGTATAGCGCCCCGTTCTCCAGCAGATATTTTTCGATCGTATAGCGCCCCGTTCTCCCGCAGATATTTTTCGATCGTACAGCATCTCGTTCTCCCGCAGATATTTTTCCATCGTATAGCCCCCGTTCTCCGGCAGATATTTTTCGATCGTACAGCACCTGATTCTCCCGCATATGTTTTTCGATCATACAGCACCTCGTTCTCCCGCAGATATTTTTCGATCGTATAGCGCCCCGTTCTCTAGCAGATATTTTTCGATCGTACAGCACCTGATTTTCCCACATATATTTTTCGATCATACAGCGCCTCGTTCTCCCACAGATATTTCTCGATGGTATAGTGCCCCGTTCTCCCGCAGATATTTTCCGAATGTACTGCATCCCCTCCCCCAAGAATTTTCCTTGTTTACACCCTTCATAAGCTCTGACGTTAAGACGTAAATTAAGGGTTCTGATCCTTCACGACCTGTTGAAAGACAAAATTCTGGGTGAGCTTTTGATAAATTTCGCGGAGCTATTTTAACTTTAATGTCCAAATCAATAATGATAGACAAATTCTAGTCGGCGCCAGGAATTGAACGGTCGATTTTATGGTTACAAGCGGGGTTTGCAAACAGCTACTAATATATTCTAACTTTGCTAAACTTTACAAACACGATTGTATAGTAATGTTTGATGATGTCTGTAATTGTCAATTTTGGACTAAGCAAGCTGCAAACTGTTAAGCATTTTTTATTCTTTCTGTGGGTATAATATCTGCAAAACATTATCCTATGTTGAGTTGGCCAAACGCAGGTAATACCAGACAATAATTTGCCAAAAGCATAGCCGACACCTAGGAACCATGCATACATTGTAACATACACTTATAAGACACACCATAAAATGTTAAATATATATCAGAAATAAAAATTTCACTGATTAACTAAAATTAACAAAATAGATTAGGTACATAGTTATTAGATTTACATTATGCACAAACTATGACCGCAGAAGCATCTTCAGAAACTGATTGAACAATATGGCTAAATTTTTATGCGCTTTTACTTCCTTTCAACCATTAAATAGGTATTCAAAGAAAACGCGAAACTACAAAGTCCCTAAAAGAGTGAATATTTGTTATCAGACAGCGCATGAACATAATAATTGATCATCCCGTTTTTATATGCACGAGAATTGAGCGATATTAAAGTAAAATATGTTAGTTATACCAAAACTAAAGTAATGATTGAAAAAAATTAAGGACACTAATCCAGCAGTCTCAACGCAGCATCTAGTCTGCCACCAATACCCTTTATTTCTTGTTATTAATTTCTGGTGACATGAATACAAACTGCGTGGAAAAATTATGGAGAGATGTCCACTAGGTTCTCATTATTTTACTGCCCAGCATCAGCGTTCGCTACAAACGAGAATTGGACACAACTGGATTTCCCAGTACAGACCCAAACTTTGTATATATTAGGAATAATATTCGGCGAATAGTCGCTAATAGTAGCGTGTATGCCGATGTCGACCTCGATGTCTTCTAATTCTTCGCAGAAGGGTCTCAGCTTACGCGCTGCCATAACTATAAACTGCAAACGAAGGATGTGCCTCGCTTAGAAATTCGTCGATATTTCTTCACTCACCGCGTTGTCCAGCTCTGGAATAACCTCCCCTTTGACGTAGTTAACGCCCCGTCACTGTCATCATTCAAATCGAGGCTCCACGATTCTAATATGCTGCCATTATAACAATCGTTTAGTTTTTGATATACATCACCAAGCCTCGTCCAAACGTAGCTCAAATCTCCTCCATGACGGGCGGATCAAGTGCAACCAATCGACAATTGTTATGAATACATTTGATGAAATCGTGTTGATCTGTCAGTCGGGGGACGAAGGTGAATAAAGTGAATAAAAATGACAATAAAACTTCAATCAGTTTGCATGTATTAGTGACGCTATAATTATGGAATCCATATTTTGTCAATAATATACATACGTAAATTAAAATTAGTTTAACCCGAAGATCAATAACGACTGCAGACCGGTCAATAAGCATCTGCTGACGTAAAGCAATGATTGAATTTATTGAAAAGGATGAGCGCCAAATAATGGCGTCGCAAGAGGGGGTTGCTTCCATTACGTCTTAGATGTTGACGAGGAAAGCTGAATTGATCTGTACACAATAAAATAAATCCTAATAGTGCCAATTCCCGCTTTTAAGCGCGGGCCTCTCTATTTCTGAAGACCATGCGACACCATTGGTGCGAGAACAATCCGACCCGCAGCAATTTAGACATATGGTAATTATACAACGTCAACAAACATTATTTGTTATTATGAAAGGAAACTGATTAAATCGAAACAACCCACCAACGAGTCAACTAAAGACAATCCATGGTTGATCCAAGCTTAGAGGCCAATTTGTTTAACAGCGGAATAACTTGCGTTCATTATCGTCACTTTGTATTTTACTTTAATTATATATTGTTTGCACGTGCACGTACACATATAAACAACATGTTCAGACATTAAGGAACAGGCAAAATATTATAGCATTTAAAAAATCGCAAAACCCACTTAACATAGTCATATCGAACGTAAAGGAAATTTTGTGAGGAAATTTAACACTAAGCGCCGCTTGATCAACCCGGACATTAAGAACAATTCCCGTAAATATTTTCGACGTTTGCGGTTCGTTGTGTCAGCTACTAAAGTAACGCGCAAATATCGACTCACATACGATAGCCTCATGCTGCGTGTTGAATATGCTTCATGCATCATACAGATTTGCGTCTGAGTAATCCGTTGCTAAAAGTGTAATTTGCTGATAATCCCATTTCAAGTGTCTGAAACGGCGTCCATGATCCAACCTTTTCATGTTGATTTATACCAAGCGGCCCCAATGCACTCTATAAGGCGTTGCTTTAACTGAAGTTGCCGTGTGGAGTATATTTGCACGCACATTGGTATTCGTTTGTTTTGAGAAGTTCTTTAAAGAACCAAACAACAGCTCCTAGACAGCTCAGCATTTTGCATGCCCAGATTTCTTTTATACATCCTAGGTTCGATAAGTACATTGCGCGACACATGAATTAATGCTGACATGAAAAGGTTCTATAATATTGTTTGCCCATTTGGACAAAATGCCCAAGCTTAGGCGTCATTGCACGGTCTCACCGCGGTCCTGGCTAAAGTCAAGCTGGATGTGTAAGCTATATGCAGTCTGTACGTACTCTCCCTGTTATTCTAAGCTCTCTCGCGATCATCCCTGTGCGCATTAAGTTGTTCCTTTTATTGGTATAACGTTACGCCTCTTAGCTTCACTTGAGCCGACGTCTAATAGGCTCAATTGATTTAGCCTTGCTAAATCTGCCTTCAGGCAATGTCTCCTATTTGGCTGGTCCTTTCAAGGCGAAATTTAAGGTCACATCAGTAATGAACGATCAGAATTAAAATTTTTCTTTTTACCAAACTTGAGCAGCAAAATAATGGTAAATCAGATTACAGCGTATCACACACGCTCTATGTCTCCATTTCACAGTAATGCCCACGATATTCACTATCCACACTGATTATTAACGTGGCCTTCCCTGCAGAGGCGTCTGCCTGAACGCCGGTTTAAAACATTTTACAACTAATAATTGTTAACCTGTAGCCGGGAAACGCCTTTTGTTTAAACATTCATTTCAGGTAGGTCTTAGTAAGCGGACTTATTATATATAGACAGCCTCAATATGGATGTTCTTTGCTTTCTCTTAAACTATATGTTTAGCTAAACAATAGTTGCCTATACGGCTCCATTTCATAAAGATTTATGGGCACTTGGTTATATTTGGCTCGGTGACATATTGACCTTCACAGTCAAAATACTTTACGGAAAATTTAAGAGGAGTTTCTTTGTTTTTGCGCCACCTCGGCGATACAATTCTTTTAAAATTCAAAGAACTATTCCTTGAAATTTTACAGATAATTCTTAATAATATAACTCATTAAAAGATAAATCACTCAAATTTCAAGGAATAGTTCTTTAATTTTAAAAGAATATCTGGTTGTACAAAAATCAAAGAAACTTCTTTTAAATTCGTGGAAACGAATTTGAGGGCATAAACGCTTATTCATCTGCAGAAATATATATAAAGTTGGCCCACATTTTGATGAATTATCATTATCGGTGATTCAGTTAATTTTGATAAAAATCTTAATTGTCTGCTCGTTTTTAACCCAAGTGTTATAATTTAATATTTCTTCAAGAAAAAAACAGACAAATTTTTTATAGTAAACTCCTCTTCTAAATATATTTTAAAGATGTTGACAAAGATAATAGACTCAAACTTTTCTTCGTCGAATCTAAGTTATGGAGTATTTAGAGGGACTGGCGTTTACCTCTGGGGCTCACTTTTCAGCAGATAAAAAATAGCATATTTATACAGTGAGTGTCCCTGTTAATTTATTTTATAATACAACGCGATATCATCCTTTTAGATAACAGCATTTATTACAATCCTTTTGTAATATAAGGCCGGGAGCACAATATGATTCGACATAAATTGGACGATGTGAGAAAGGAAACTTTTTTTACACAAATAGACATAAATACGGGTACCGTACGTTTTTTATACTGTATGGCTATTTAGACAAAATATTTCATTATAAACTATATTAATTTTGAGAGATTATATATCATTGTGTGACATAACTGTATATTTACGTGTATTATGCTAGATATTTTGCGTATTTGAGAAAAATACACTCTGTTATAATATATATAATAAGCAAATGAACATCTACCGTGCAAATTTCACTTTAATTGACGTTAGTTGAAAAACAAAAAACACAAAAAAGTTGAAAATCTTGAATAGGAGATCCCGACACCTTGCGATGTAATAAAACTTGCCATAGAGTATGCTCTACAAAACTTTGTTCGGAAATTAATTTAAATTCGTTCGGACAGTAGGCATTGCACATTTAGCTTTGACATATATACACCCAAAGGTAGTAAAAGGCACGACTAGATTACCGCATCAATTTGTTACAAAATAGTATTATGTGTTATCTTTCGTTTCCATATAGCTGCGAATTTAATAAATACAAAAAATTCGTATTTGTCGAACGGCCCCACAACAGTTTGCAATGTACAGTAAGAATGTATAAGTCGCTAGGGTTTGATAGATTTAGAAAAAGATGTATTTATATATAGAAATTTTATAGTATTGTTGTTTAATTCTTGCTGCACCGAAAACAATTCAAGAACACGAAATAAACATGGACCCTGCAAAAGTTATTTTCTGCTTGAATACATAATGAGAATTTTTACTGCACTGAAAACAATTCACGAACACGAAATAAACATGGACCCTGCAAAGGTTATTTTTCTGCTTGAATACATAATAAGAATTTTTACTGCACTGAAAACAATTCACGAACACGAAATAAACATGATCCTGCAAAAGTTATTTTCTGCTTGAATACATAATGAGAATTTTGCTAGCTACGCGATGAAACTCTTGTAAAGTTACTTAACATCTAATAAACAAAAGCAGAATTGCTTCCTTGCTTTCAACACGAATTTTGGTGACAGCATTTCGGCAATTCTTACATTTTTTATTAATTTTTAGAGAATTAAAAAATTTTATTATATTTAATTAAATTTTTTTAATGCATTATTAAACTTATTACTAAAAGTGGAACCATAACCTGATGGAACATAGAAAAATGGACATCATTACAAATCCGGTCAACAATACGATAGCAGGGTCGTGTTCCGAACCAAACAACAACAACAAATACAACAACACTAGCAACAATAGCAGTCGTCGGGCGTCATTGTCACAAAACCCGCCAACCGACAATTATTGCGGTCACAATCCACCTCAGCGAAAGCAAACAATTTGGCATACGCTGTCTCCGGACGAGTTTGAGCAACTTCAAAAATATATTTCATGTTAGATTTTGTTTAAATATCTATGATCATTGGGTATTTCTCCTAAGTTCTTTGCGCATCCACATGAGGTGCCCAGGCGTCCTAGGGCTCGGGCCATCCAGACAAAGCTAATTAAAAATCCTATCAAGGGACTCCATTTGGTTGAACCTCCTTCCGGAATGTGGCGATGGCCTCTGAAGTTCGAAATGTGGCTATTTCTCTTATCACTTACACCGAGGCTAATCTAAGCTCTGCTAAACAACGCACGGTGGAGCACCTTTTTGGTTCGACATTGTACCCTTCTATGGCAAAATTCAGGGTGCTCCTCTGCTTTAATGCATGCAGATGTTATTTTGTACTTTGAAGAGAAACGTCATTATTTCAAATATGAATACCGATTCCGATGTGTCAACAGTTTTACAGAGCCTTGGATGCTATTGAACACAAATTATAATCAGATATATACAACTACCTGACAAACTAAGTAACGATAATTCTTCGCAAAATACGATAACACTATATTAACTACTGATGTGTCTGCTAGTTAACGATTGCGTACGTGACCATCGGCCAACCTTGAATTTTATATAAGTAATGTAAACCGAAAAAGCTAGAATTGATGGCTTGCGAGGCTTAAACAACGCGGATAATTTAGAATAATCTTTTTATTCTTTTTATATGACCAAATACTCAGTTTCTGTAATCAGAAATCAACGTATTGATTGTGATAAATTCTGCATTATACAAGATATACTAATCGCCTCGGCGGACGAATTCCTGACTACAGGGGAAATATAACTTTAATTATTGTTACTTGAAAAACAAAAAATAAGAACAACAATGGAATACACCCGAAAACATAGCTATGTAATAAACTAGCATATTTTAATCGCCACAATTTATACCACAGAAAATCACGATTAAAATTCATTCAGACCGTCGGTGTGCAGGGTTCTGGTAAAGCGGGAGGTGCAGACGGGGCCGGCCTTTCTCGTTTTTACTGACAAACATGACAAAAATAACTGATGAGGTTATTACAAGATGAATGTAAAACACGGACCCACTCCACTTTTTGCCGACCCCATCACTTTCGAATAGCATGCGACGCCCATGTTGGCGTGACACCTTCAGCTTAGAGATTAATATATGTGATAAAAGGCATAATCAAGAGACTATATCCTCGCTGCAAAATAGTATAACAGGTTACCCTACCTTTCTATAAAGCTGTAGATTTGGCACAAAAATTATGCATTTTGCTGAATTTAACGCACTAAAGATCCAACAGTAAATGAGAATACCAATATAGCACTTTTATCATAAGCCATGTTTGCTACGTATATAATGAGGTTTGTTTAATATTTCAGATTGTGCAAAGCCGTTGAAGTACGTGCTACCAGAGTTTGACCGCGGAGGCAAATTGGCGCAATGGAAAACTACTTTAAACGGCGAAGATGTGAGAAAAACTTGTCTTTTTACTGAAGGGCTTATCTGTATTATAACGATATGGAAATGAGCTATTATAGTTAGCTCGCAGTTGGCGGAATCCAACTTATTTAAGTCTATTATTACACAGGTTGCCAGATTGTATGGTTTGGAAGAATTTTTAGGCTCTTGGTTCATATAAGAAGAACTTCGTGCAAATAAAATGTCCATTTTTTAAAATATTATTGATTCGGATGCAAAAAGAAATATGTTTATCAAAATGGTGTTCAAAGGGTGGAATCAAAGAAATAAGATATACTCGACAAGACAAAATCTAATCGAAAAATATCTACAGAAGTCAGTTGTAAAAGTATTGGAAAATTTAAACAAGTCGACGCTAGCGACAGGTTTGAAGAAGATTTTGATTCGTTTCTGTCGCTTAAAATTTATGATTTGGAATTTTTATACCTATATTGTTTGGTGGGCTTGTCGGATATGACATCTGTATGGACGAAATTTGCTGTAAAACGGGGTCGCGCGTTGATTCTAAACTTTAGAGCTATGTTAAAGATGCTACCATCAGATTGTACAGTATTGCATAACACAACAGTGTGATAGTAATCTGCAAAACTGTGACAACACCAAATGATGTCATCGAATTTAATCCAGGGAGTCCCGCTATATCCTTGTCCCTGTGGCTACCCCTTCTTAAAAGGAGACGTTTCTGGAGCAGTTTTTTTTCTGAAAGTGACACCATTTCTGTCGCAGATTTCAAATATGCTACAATAGGTGCAATGATTGCACACAACTCTCTGTGAACGATGCATAAGCTCTTGGATTATTTGCATTGTAATGACTAACGCGACTTTTAACCTATGCCTGAACAAATACTGCTTAAAATTCGATTCGATTCTTCCATTCTTTAGTTTTTAGCCAAAGACGAACAGACACTCAACCGCTAATAAATTGGGAGCTGTTGCTACGAATTATAACTGGATCATTCACGAATTGCGATAGACTCTACTTTAAAAAAATCACACATCATGAAGCGAAACATTAAAAATAAAGTTTGGATTTTTCAACTAAAAATTGCCAAATATAATGATACAGATAATTTATAACTAATGACTCGTTACAAAACGTGCAAAAGCTTCATTATCGGCCCTTAACTAATTTAAATTTATTTGTTAGCATACGTGAGAACAATGGCTTCACGGACTAATGTATTTTGTCATTTTTGCTATGTCTACGAAATCCACGATTCTAAACTGGGTGGGTCTAGTTTCTTTTAGTGATGACTTAAACATTGACTGCTAGTGGTAATAGAAAAATGTTGATATAAACAGTAACTCACATCACCATAAGTGCACTGGTTAGATTAACAGGAAATCAATCATTTCCATTTTAACACTAGATACTGAATGGTCTGTGAAGAGTATTTCGCAATGCCAAGGCCAGCATATTTAACTCGAAATTAACTAGGGCATTGGATCAACTACAGCCCAATTATATATGCTTTGTTCCCGATCGGACTTGTATATTCAGATAAGCCTGGTTCGATAAAGCAAATTTTGTAACGTACTTGCATGTATGTATTTAGTGCCAACACTTATATGTATATATGTAAGGTGTGAATGTATTAAGACTGTATTAATTGTAGACATTGTCTTATTAAATTTCTTTAGACAAGTTTGCTCTGGACAAGTCTAAGATATTCGGTTCAAGTCCATCACTAGATATATTCTATATAAAGCTCATTTTCAGTTTTGGCTCTTTGTGTCGCGGCATTTTCAAAAAGCTTGCTTCGGTGCACACTTTCATTGTCACTTCTAAATTTTCTCTAATATTATTTTTCTACATTTTAGGCACTTACATTCGACGGATTCCTTTTGTTTCTGTCTCTCTATCTGGATGCTGATATCCCACGTTCTCTTGTAGTTCATCTTTTTACATCGTTTATTAAAACAAAACACGTAAAGTCAGACGATAATGATGATGAAATAACGTCATCACCAACGGAAACCGTGAACAAACGTGACAACGACATTTTGTGCCCAGTTGAGACATATCACAGGTCGAAGCACGAACCTGATGACACCGCCTGCAGCTCTGGCCCAACAAATGCTAGCATCGGTCACAACGAAATTATTTCGGCCACAACGGAGCCAATTCTGCGACGAAATAAGGTGTCACTTTGTCGCTCGAAAACCGAAACAGGTCCTGCCATGGCAGTTCACTTGGACCACCATGCTTCCGCGGGAATAAATCGAAAGAGTTATCCAGATAGTACGACCAAAACTCGGCTGCCAAATTCAGCTAGCACTCCCAGCTATGCGACGAGTCCCGGTTATAATCGTCATTCCTTGCCACCACGCAGCGAGCTTACATCGGTTTGTTGCTATCATATCGATACGCCACCTATTCAGAGTGTGTCGTTCGCACGAATCGACCCTACCGGAAATGATGAACTGATACGAATAACACGCACAGGAAAGATTGAAAATGGTAGGTTAAACAATTATAGTTCAAAGTTTAGTTCCTATTACCATCATACCTATAACGGTAGTAATAGAAACACGATTAGTTAAGTTTTGCTTATGCCACCCTACCGGAAATGATGAACTGGTACGAATATTACGTACAGGAAAGATTGAAAATGGTAGATTAAACAATTATAGTTCAAAATTTAGTTCCTATTACCATCATAGATCTAACGGTAGTAATAGAAACACGATTAGTTAAGTTTTGCTTATGCCACCCTACCGCAAATGATGAACTGATACGAATAACACGTACAGGAAAGATTGAAAATGGTAGGTGAAACAATTATAGTTCAAAATTTAGTTCCTATTACCACCATACCTATAACGGTAGTAATAGAAACACGACTAGTTAAGTTTTGCTTATGCCACCATTACGACTCGGACGTTATAGGATTAAAAAAGAATACGCAATTGTATCATGCAAATTATTAATATTACCTAATTTGCTCTAAGCTTCAAGTGTTTGTAATAAACTGGATACCGCGTTATTATCGTTAGTATCATTTCTGTAATTTACTTCGCTGCATACTGATGTTCATAATAACCCGAGTTGAAGTCAGTTTTTACACGCGATTGCTATTAACATATGTTTATTTGCTTGTAATATGTTTGAACCTTTTTGTCACGATATCCATCTAAAGAAACCAGCAACACAATTCACCCAAAACATAACACATCAACATTGGCTCAGTAGCAAAAGATGATTAAAACCACGAGAGCGTAGAGAGCTGAATTTCCTCAAATTGTGCTTGATTACGACAAAAATTCTTTTTGTCAATCTGCTGGTCTTATAACTTTTCAACAGATTGCTTATATTTTCGCAAATTTGTTATTGTATTAGTGGAATATAATTGTGCATCTAAGTTTATATGTTCGCTGCTCCCATGATTTCTTACCTAAGTTTTCACATTATTGATGCAAATTGAAGGCTTTTTGATTTTGGCTATTTGTGGTCACCCCACACCCTATGATATATATAGAACTCTTGCCACACACATCGCATCGAAAAATATCAAAACCGTCGGACCGAGATCTGTAACTTTACTTGTTTTTGTCAGAGCATCTGTTTCGGGCTGTCAGACAAAGCTTAAAAACACCCCTAAAAATTTGTTTTTCAAAACTTTTACAAAATATTTTTTGCTTGGGTGAACGAAGAGTTTATAGGGCTAGTTGACCCGCTAGATACGTTGGTGTCATTGTTAACCGCACTTTGGTTGTGTTATTAATACTTTGACGGTACTGGAGCAAAATTTGTTAAAATTTGGCACCAAAAATACTCAGATTTTGCCGCTTTTTCAATATAGATGTAGGTAGGTCTTTACAATGTGGCTATAGGTTTTCACTGTTGCTGGCTACGATAAAAGCAGTTGTGTTTGCGCAGTGTGCAATAAATAAAACTAACGTTGGAGGCCTACAACCAAAAATCTGTTTTCAAATAATAAATTTCATGTATTAAAATTTGTGATTAATAAATTTTAAAGATTTTCATCTTTTCTTTTCGTTGCTGCACCAAAAAAATAAAAATTTCTACAGTTTTGATATGTGATAATGATATAATTAGCGTAGCGTCATAATTAATATTTGATAACGTAGCGTTATAATATTAATATTTGACATAGATATTTGCTATTGTGAGACTTTAAAGTGGTTGCAAAACTATAGCACGCTGAGTTTGCAACTTTGCAATGGTTACTAAGCGCAGACTAGCCGAACGCGGTACCTTTCCCCTCACTTTGCGAGTTACTAGCATAATTAAGCGACGGTGCCTGACGAACAGGGACGCAGTACGCCATTCAAAAGTGTTGACTTTACCGAAGAATTGTGGAGACCACCATACGGGCAAATACTTGGTGATATATACTTTGTGCTAACATACTTAATGCGCGATTGAAAATCTAACCATTTTGTGTTCGCAAAAATTGAAGTAAAATTACCCAAATGTTTGAGAACGAAAATTTGTCGATTTGATTGTGACGTCACTTTTGCATTAAAGTTCTACACTGTATAATCCAACTTTAAATGATAATAAATTAGGGAATAGAATTTCTGCAAACTTAAATCGCCAAAAATTCTGTTCGAACACAAGGTCTAATTTCTGGCACTTGAATTTTATTTTGCCAATTTTCGGCTAGCGAAAAACCGAATGAAATTAAACCAGTTTTCCGTAACAAGGGTTTGCGATTCGATATCGGTAATGACAGAACAGGATGGTTGGCAGTAGATGGAAAATGGGGGTTTTACCTCCCCCCCCCCCTCCCTGAGGGAGGCAATTAATCATAATTTTAGGGCAATTAATCATAATTTTAGGGTAATTAATCATTGGGTAATCAATCATAATTTTAGGGTAATTAATCATAATTTTAGGGTAATTAATCATGGGTAATTAATCAAAAATTTAGGGTAATTAATCATAATTTTAGGGTAATTAATCATTGGGTAATCAATCATAATTTTAGGGTAATTAATCATAATTTTAGGGTAATTAATCATGGGTAATTAATCAAAAATTTAGGGTAATTAATCATAATTTGAGGGTAATTAATCATTGGGTAATCAATCATAATTTTAGGGTAATTAATCATAATTTTAGGGTAATTAATCATGATTTTATGGTAATTAATCAAAAATTTAGGGCAATTAATCATAATTTTAGCGTAATTAATCATGATTTTATGGTAATCAATCATAATTTTAGGGTAATTAATCATAATTTTAGGGTAATTAATCATGGGTAATTAATCATAATTTTAGGGTAATTAATCATTATTTTAGGGTAATTAATCATTTAAACCGGAAGTAAACAAATCCGGAAGTAAACAAATCCCAGATTGTTACAGGAAGTAAGCAAATCCCAGATTGTTACCGGAAGTAAACAAATCCGGAAGTAAACAAATCCCAGATTGTTACCGGAAGTAAGCAAATCCCAGTTACCCATATCTAAACAAATCTCAGGGTAATGCGGAACTTGCCTGGGATGTGTGGAATGCGGAATTTCCCCGGAATGCGGAAGTAACCCGAAAGTCATTAATCATCCGAAATCTCTGAAATTTCCGCAATGTATGAAATGTGGAAAGTAGATGGGAATGTCTGGAATTTCCGGAATGCGGAAGTAGCCTGAAAATGATGGTATGTGTAATGAGGTATGTATATTGGTATCTTTGATAAAACATTTCATCCCTGCCAAAGGAATCATCAGATGGCTTTATACCGGATACACAGTAATGGCTACCATTATGTTTTTTTCATTTTATTTTCAAAACAAACAATTCAAATACACTATAATATCATAATCAACGAATTATACAATACAAATTTACAATATCATCTATATAATAAAAAAATATACAAGGGTACACCATTGCTAATTTATACAATGAACAATTAAGACAATATCCTTTGTTCATTTTCTTCGTTATAAATTTCACCGCTGTTATAATCTCTCGTCGCTTTTGTATAATTGCTATTAGGTTTTGTTGCTCTTTCGATCGTCCATCGATATAATCACCTGTTGCTTGGCATTGTCGCTTAAAATCATCTGCCTTCTTTTGCCAATAAGCAATTTCACTTTGAAGATAATAATGACGTACGTATTGTTCCATTACTGATACGCCTTGCGAATATTGATACCAATGTATCGTTGACGAAGTACTTTATCCAAGTCATATGTTGCGAGATGTTTCATAAATCTAGCCCCCATATAATGGTTGGTGAATGTATATCCACGATAAATACCAACCGCTCGTACCAATATAAGTCCGTGTTGATAAGGTATCGATATGCTTTTAGTACCGCTAAGGTAGTTAGGATAGGGGTATGGTTACACTATTAGGGGTACTTAGTAGTACGTTTTTTGGGGTACAAAAAGGCTATTTTAGGGGTACAAAATACTGTTTTATTGCAATATAGGGGTACGTTAGCGAAATTTGGGGGGCACAAAATAGCAAAAATGTGTAATTTTAGGGGTACACAAATGGTAAAATTACTAATTTAGGGATACAAAATGGCGCAAATATGTAATTTTATGGGTACAAATATGGTATTTTTGGGGTACAAACACTTTTGTTGCAACATAGGGGTAAGTTTTAGTGGTACAAAAAGGAAACTTTAGGGGTACAAAATACTGTTTTATTGCAATATAGGGGTACGTTAGTGAAATTTAGGGGCACAAAATAGCAAAAATGTGTAATTTTAGGGGTGCATAAATAGTAAAATTACTAATTTAGGGATACGAAATGGCGCAAATATGTAATTTTACGGTACATAGGTGGTAAATATATACAATCTAGGGCACAAATGGTAAAAAATATATCATTTAGGGGTATAAACTTGCGAAAATAATCATAAAAGTGGTAATTTAATAGTCAAAGTGTACAAATCTGGTTACAAAAGTTAAAAAAGTATGAAAATTCTGTAAAATATAATAGTTTATATTGGAAAATTTTGCTTACAAGCACAAATTTTCAACATTTTATTCAGTTGTTTGTGATATAATTGCATATTTTTATAGAATTTTTCTCATTTAGTCAGAAAATTTTCACAAAACCACAACTTTTTTCGATCATTTGATCACCATTTACATGATTTTATCAAAAATATGAAGATGTTAACTAAATTTCTCACTAAATTCACAACAGAAACGGCTTATGCTAAGAAATTTCTAACATTTTAACTATAGAATTATCGCACAATGCACAATGTGTAGGATTTCATGCTGCAATGATCAACGAGTGGATAACCACCATCCAGTTGGAAAACCAGATTACCGCATCGCCGTAGGGGCCGCTCCCGATAGCTGTGCAGTCAGCCACAGGTTTTGTTTTTTACTTCATAAAATCACACATTACAATGAAAAAGTACACAACGATAATACAAATCTTCAGTCATCACCCCATCGGTTTGTAGACGCTGATGTGTATTTCAGCATAATGTATGCATTGCAGAACCCATCCAGATCCCGTCGCCTCAAAGTCTTTCAGCTTTCTGTTTACTTCTTCAAATACTTTCGATATTTCTTCATCAATGCTTGAACCGTGTAGTATGATGATATTAGCTTTGCTATTGATAACTGCAGTAGGAGTGTAAAAATTATTTGCTTGAATAATGCAGAGATCAAATTACCCATTGAGCTACGACAAGTATTGGGGTTTGACAACGCTCACATTAAAAGCGGTATTCAGGTCGCAAGGAAACCGTTTAAACTGGGCAAGAAACCGTGGTTTGTTTTGGGTTCATTTGTAAACCTTACATTGGTTAATGGCAAGATAAAACCGTTACTTCATGTTCTAACAGCAAAAAAGTCAGAACAAGTAACGTTAACCGTAAATACTGATCAGCTGAAAATATTGGAATTTCAAGTAACTGATATTAATTTTGAACCGGTAGAGTTCTTCGAGGGTACAAAAATGGTTTTGAGGCTGTTGTTTACTGAAAATCTTAAAAGGATTACACCGTTATTCAAAATGGTAAAATGGCACCTCCGCTATGTTTATTTTGGGGTAGACGTAACATTGTTACGTGTTCACCACCCCCATTACGATTTAATGGATCTAAATTATCTAACATAACAATACCGAAAACAAAATCTGTTAAAAAGGAAAAAAGGGGAAAGAAACGGAAAATTGGTTATATACCTTGGTAGTTACCCCTGCCAACAGCCCGGTAAGTGTCAAGCTGCACAAGGGAGTATCGGCACTCAATGGAGCGATCTCCAGTCACTTCCTGATACCGCAACAGGATAACGAACGACATGATACTCTTTCTACACCAATCAACACCTTTGATCAAACAACTCCTGCATAAGTCAACTCAACATGGCATCAAATTTTGTATCAGTGTTGCTTGTGAAATGGAGAAACCGCTGGAAGGAAAGAGGATGGTGGCACATTTCAACAGTAAATCAATCATCATACTACACGGTTCAAGCATTGATGAAGAAATATCGAAAGTATTTGAAGAAGTAAACAGAAAGCTGAAAGACTTTGAGGCGACGGGATCTGGATGGGTTCTGCAATGCATACATTATGCTGAAATACACATCAGCGTCTACAAACCGATGGGGTGATGACTGAAGATTTGTATTATCGTTGTGTACTTTTTCATTGTAATGTGTGATTTTATGAAGTAAAAAACAAAACCTGTGGCTGACTGCACAGCTATCGGGAGCGGCCCCTACGGCGATGGGGTAATCTGGTTTTCCAACTGGATGGTGGTTATCCACTGGTTGATCATTGCAGCATGAAATCCTACACATTGTGCATTGTGCGATAATTCTATAGTTAAAATGTTAGAAATTTCTTAGCATAAACCGTTTCTGTTGTGAATTTAGTGAGAAATTTAGTTAACATCTTCATATTTTTGATAAAATCATGTAAATGGTGATCAAATGATCGAAAAAAAGTTGTGGTTTTGTGAAAATTTTCTGACTAAATGAGAAAAATGCTATAAAAATATGCAATTATATCACAAACAACTGAATAAAATGTTGAAAATTTGTGCTTGTACGCAAAATTTTCCAATATACACTATTATATTTTACAGAATTTTCATACTTTTTTAACTTTTGTAACCTGATTTGTACACTTTGACTATTAAATTACCACTTTTATGATTATTTTCGCAAGTTTATACCCCTAAATGATATATTTTTTACCATTTGTACCCCTAGATTGTATATATTTACCACCTATGTACCATAAAATTACATATTTGCGCCATTTTGTATCGCTAAATTAGTAATTTTACCATTTGTGTACCCCTAAAATTACACATTTTTGCTATTTTGTGCCCCTAAATTTCACTAACGTACCCCTATATTGCAATAAAACAGTATTTTGTACCCCTAAAGTAGCCTTTTTGTACCCCTAAAACGTACCCCTATGTTGCAACAAAAGTGGTTGTACCCCAAAAATACCATATTTGTACCCCTAAAATTACATATTTACGCCATTTTGTATCCCTAAATTAGTAATTTTACCATTTGTGTACCCCTAAAATTACACATTTTTGCTATTTTGTGCCCCCCAAATTTCGCTAACGTACCCCTATATTGCAATAAAACAGTATTTTGTACCCCTAAAATAGCCTTTTTGTACCCCTAAAACGTACCCCTAAGTACCCCTAATAGTGTAACCAAACCCCTATCCTAACTACCTTAGCGGTACTAAAAGCATATCGATACCTTATCAACACGGACTTATATTGGTGCGATCGGTTGGTATTTATCGTGGATATACCTTTACAAACTATTGTATCGGGGCTACATTTATGAAACATCTCGCAACATATGACTTCGATAAAGTACTTCGCCAACGATACATTGGTATCAATATTCGCAAGGCGTATCAGTAATGGAACAATACGTACGTCATTATTATCTTCAAAGTGAAATTGCTTATTGGCAAAAGAAGGCAGATGATTTTAAGCGACAATGCCAAGCAACAGGTGATTATATCGATGGACGATCGAAAGAGCAACAAAACCTAATAGCAATTATACAAAAGCGACGAGAGATTATAACAGCGGTGAAATTTATAACAAAGAAAATGAACAAAGGATATTGTCTTAATTGTTCATTGTATAAATTAGCAATGGTGTACCCTTGTATATTTTTTATTATATAGATGATATTGTAAATTTGTATTGTATAATTCGTTGATTATGATATTATAGTGTATTTGAATTGTTTGTTTTGAAAATAAAATGAAAAAACATAATGGTAGCCATTACTGTGTATCCGGTATAAAGCCATCTGATGATTCCTTTGGCAGGGATGAAATGTTTTATCAAAGATACCAATATACATACCTCATTACACATACCATCATTTTCAGGTTACTTCCGCATTCCGGAAATTCCAGACATTCCGATCTACTTTCCACATTTCATACATTGCGGAAATTTCAGAGATTGCGGATGATTAATGACTTTCGGGTTACTTCCGCATTCCACATATTCCGGGCTACTTCCACATTCCGAATTCCACCATTCCGATCACTTTCCACTTCCACTGGGTTGGTTGCGGGATTAATACTTTCGGGTTACTTCCGCATTCCAGGGAAATTCCGCATTCCACACATTCCAGGCAAGTTCCGCATTACCCTGAGATTTGTTTAGATATGGGTAACTGGGATTTGTTTACTTCCGGTAACAATCTGGGATTTGCTTACTTCCGGTCACAATCTGGGATTTGTTTAATTCCGGATTTGTTTACTTCCGGTAACAATCTGGGATTTGCTTACTTCCGGTAACAATCTGGGATTTGTTTACTTCCGGATTTGTTTACTTCCGGTTCAAATGATTAATTACCCATGATTAATTACCCTAAAATAATGATAAATTACCCTAAATTTTTGATTAATTACCCATGATTAATTACCCTAAAATTATGATTAATTACCCTAAAATTATGATTAATTGCCCTAAATTTTTGATTAATTACCATAAAATCATGATTAATTACCCTAAAATTATGATTAATTGCCCTAAATTTTTGATTAATTACCCATGATTAATTACCCTAAAATTATGATTAATTACCCTAAAATTATGATTGATTATCCAATGATTAATTACCCTAAAATTATGATTAATTGCCCTAAAATTATGATTAATTGCCTCCCTTCAGGGAGGGGGGGGTAAAACCTTCATTTTCCATCTACGGTTGGCGGGGTCACCTTAAGTTTACTAACGCATAACAACTGGAGACCAGATCGATTTCACAAATTGGATAAAATTATCAGCTAGACAGTTCTAGTGATAACCAGTTGGTTTTCAATTTTTAAAATTGCAGCATGTTATATTCCTATAAAATCGTTGATATTTAGCGATTTTACGTTTCAGAACACTCATAATATTAGTTCCAATATGTATTGCTCTGCAATGGTGTAAATAATTTTAATGGAATTAGTTTTAGCAATGCGAATGGCGTTCTACGTATTTGTGGTTATATATTTCCGTAAGTGCTTCTATGCATGAATAAAACGTAAAGATTCATTCTTCAAAGCTGAAATCTGGTAAAAAAAATTGATTTCCGCTTTATATATTAATAGTATCAAACTACACATAAAGTGAAATCTTTAATTTCTAACATCATAACATACCTGAATACTAGAAGACATTAAGTAGTGTCATTAACTCATTTTCTTAGTAATCCTAGTGATTCTAAAAAGATATCCAATATCTCTAGTGATACTTCTAACCGTCTTTTACTAAAAGTCCATATATAATTGAAACCGAAGCCTTAAAATTTACCACACTCAAGTAGCGAAGGCAATATTTAAGTATCAAGTTAGGACTTTGCAAAAGCACTGAAAATAAGTACATATATTCGAAGCCTTAAAATTTACCATATTTAAGTAGCGAAGACAAACTTAAGTCTCAAGTTAGGACTTATGTAAAGGCACTGAAAATAAATTCGAATATCTTTTCAAATATTTTTCGAATATATTTTCTGGTACAGGTTGACTTTTTTCGGAGTTTATAAAAGAAGGAAATATAATATCCGACACAGGCTAATCACATGTAAATCATGAAACAAAATTATTATTAAGTAATGACTCAGCCATGTTTTTAGCAATATTCTCCTCATTCCGATTATGACTGTGTAATGTTTGGGAAAACAAAAGTAATAAATATGTTTTGAGCTACAATATATATTTTCGTGCCCATATCAGGCAATATAAATGAAATGTTATGGTTCTTTCGATCAGACCACGCTTATCACCCCCTAGTCAACACATAGTAAGTACAAAAACTCACATCATTTACATTTATCAAAACCGTTAACGGCCACCCTATAGCACAACCTTTAATGAAAAATGTATTACCACGGCCATGCTTGTCATAGTCCTCTAAACCCGCCCAATGTATAGTCATTAATTTTAAAATTTGGGCAGCCTTACAAAGATATATAATTGATCCAAATAAGTCCGCGAATTTTGCTATAATTTTAGCACTAACTTATTGATATTTAAAGATGTCCTTTCTTTTCGAATCTTTATCCTGACCTCTCATTAATTTTTGGGGTTATGTTCATAATGTGCGGGATGTTATATTCACGGGGCAACGGCAAACTTTGTAACTTCCCGACTCTTTATATTATAAATACGAAGTGATTTTGCTCTGAAAAAAGCTATTTCAAAACGTTCCCTTTAGTAAAATGGAGACCATTACCGGGAGTCAGCTACATCATGTAACTAACTTAATCAGTTATGCACAATAAATGTGGAACAAAGTCTGGATCAATGTTTAAAAGGGTTATATTCTGTACATAATAATGAAATTTGCATAGATTTAACATAAAATGTGAGGTAGCCTCTGTGTTTCTCGACAACAAAACATAACAAAAATACAGGCTGATCTTTACCTTGAAATAGCTATGATATTGCTTGTGGTGTTTTGACACCAGCTCTCGAAAAAGCAGAGTTGTATGCAAATCATTAGGCTTAAAGACGTGTAGTCTTAAACGCTTTCTATAAAAAGAAAAATTATCAACATTTCCAACTTGGGTTCCTGAATTACAAAAGGTCCAAAACTTCGCGGATCGCGGCGTATATAATATTAATCTTTCAATCCCAACCTATGTAATTTTTGTAGCCATAATTAGTTAATTTTAATAAAACCTTGAAATGTTTATTTCTCACTTTGAAGATTTTATAATGTATCTTATTAATGTAAAACCTATTACAATCTATGTATGATTCCAAGGACCCTTCCCTGCTCTACTTCTTCCCACAACTTGGTATCTGGAAATGTTCGTTCGTACGATCAGCAATTACAAGATTTAAACCTACTTGTTGTCTGCCAACAGTAAATAGTTTCGATGAATCATTGTCATAAGTACAAAATTTTAATTATATAATGCAAAGCTTAACATAGTTTACAAGTTAATGTGTATATATTATTCATTGTAGAACATCACCAGCAAGCAAGTGTCGAGCCATATTTGCCGTCGTCATCAACCACTACGTCACAGGCGAACGGTTCAAATGTCCGTTCCGAAGAGCAGCCATCCAAGCCACAGCCTGACCGAACAAACGCTCAACCCGACAACAAAGTTGCTTTCGAATCACAAAAATTACAAAAATCAACTGGTACAGCTGGGAATCGTCGAAAGTTTAAGCCGTTTCAATGTAAAATTGCTAAGCTTTGCGGCAATGCCCAAGCAACAGCCGAGCAATCAAAAAGTATGTCAACAACTGAGTAAATTGATATATTTATTTCACAAAATTTCTACTAACGCTGTTTGCTAAAATTTACATGTAACTGAGAGTTTTTACTATAGAATCGGGCGACAAAGCATATTTCTTAAAGATATGAAAATTTGCCGCAAACAAAACACACATTGATACAGTGTTTTATTTCAACCAATGTGTGCCAAATAGTGTATATACTAAGCGCCCAGTCGGTCATTTATCAACTACCGTGAAAGCATGGATTTAATTACTAAAAACAAATAAAGCAAAAAAACTGAACTCCAAAATCTGAAGACAACATGTGCAATAAACAACCCACATATTAACCGCCGGAAGATATAACACATTAACGAATGCTGTAACTTCGTGTGGAGCGTCATATCTTTAGTTTGGAGATGCCCTAAAGATGATAAAGCCGCTACCAGGCGACGGAGACATTATCTTTGCTTTAAAATAATATATATTAGGTTACCTTTTGTACATAGTTGTAAGTTTGACATAACATTTTGAGAATGCAAACGCGAAAAAATCTGGGGGGGGGGGTTAAGCAGGGCGCAGTACGCTCGCAAAATTCTGGAGGATGGAACGTAGTACATTTCGCAATCGTTATACGGTTATATGCATGCTGATTACTATGAGTTTATATATACACACATCATACAGGAGCGCGCTCCGAAGACCCAGAAGGGATGGCGGGTACGGCGGTAAGAAGGTCGTAGCCAGGAGCGATCAGAGTGCCGCGGGGTGTGTAAGGGAGGTGGTCAGAACAGGAATAAATTTCTGAAACTCTTGGAACTCAAATCTTAAAATTTTTTGGCATCATCCCTGTGTTTGCTCCCATGTAAGGTTTGCGTATTTCTTCTAATTCAGTGCACTAAAGCCACTACGGTAGTAGGGAATATCACAGCGCAGTACACAAATCAGAGTAGACGACCTCTACAGAAATATTGGCAGCGCCGCCGTATCGTATCTTGCTGTTGCTCGAAAATTGCCCTTAAGATGCGCCCCCGATTAATATTGATAGACAATGCTAACGGTATTGCATTATGCGCACTTCTGAAACTCGGAAAGCTTACAAATGCGAAGCTTTCGGATGCTAAAAGAATTAAGGTGAAAATGCACTGATACTGCTTTGTTTCACATAAACGTGTCCAAATTTTTTATTTGCATTCATCGGAAATCTAAATCGTTGCTGAACTATCCGTGTGCAATGAAGGGTATCGGGATATTTATAAATACTCAGGACTGCAGATGCCGAGAAGTCCGGTAAAAACTGAAAACATTCACTTTCGGATGCTAAAAGAATTAAGGTGAAAATGCACTGATACTGCTTTGTTTCACATAAACGTGTCCAAATTTTTTATTTGCATTCATCGGAAATCTAAATCGTTGCTGAACTATCCGTGTGCAATGAAGGGTATCGGGATATTTATAAATACTCAGGACTGCAGATGCCGAGAAGTCCGGTAAAAACTGAAAACATTCACTTTCGGATGCTAAAAGAATTAAGGTGAAAATGCAATGATACTGCTTTGTTTCACATAAACGTGTGCCAAATTTTTTATTTGTATTCATCGGAAATCTAAATCGTTGCTGAACTATCCTTGTGCAATGAAGGGTATCGGGATATTTATAAATACTCAGGACTGCAGATGCCGAGAAATCTGGTAAAAACTGAAAACATTGACTTTCGGATGCTAAAAGAATTAAGGTGAAAATGCAATGATACTGCTTTGTTTCACATAAACGTCTCCAAATTTTTTATTTGTATTCATCGGAAATCTAAATCGTTGCTGAACTATCCCTGTGCAATGAAGGGTATTGGGATATTTATAAATACTCAGGACTGCAGATGCCGAGAAGTCCGGTAAAAACTGAAAACATTCACTTTCGGATGCTAAAAGAATTAAGGTCAAAATGCAATGATACTGCTTTGTTTCACATAAACGTGTCCAAATTTTTTATTTGTATTCATCGGAAATCTAAATCGTTGCTGAACTATCCCTGTGCAATGAAGGGTATCGGGATATTTATAAATACTCAGGACTGCAGATGCCGAGAAGTCCGGTAAAAACTGAAAACATTCACTTTCGGATGCTAAAAGAATTAAGGTGAAAATGCAATGATACTGCTTTGTTTCACATAAACGTGTCCAAATTTTTTATTTGTATTCATCGGAAATCTAAATCGTTGCTGAACTATCCCTGTGCAATGAAGGGTATCGGGATATTTATAAATACTCAGGACTGCAGATGCCGAGAAGTCCGGTAAAAACTGAAAACATTCACTTTCGGATGCTAAAAGAATTAATGTGAAAATGCAATGATACTGCTTTGTTTCACATAAACGTGTCCAAATTTTTTATTTGTATTCATCGGAAATCTAAATCGTTGCTGAACTATCCTTGTGCAATGAAGGGTATCGGGATATTTATAAATACTCAGGACCGCAGATGCCGAATAGTCCGGTAAAAACTGAAAACATTCACTTTCGGATGCTAAAAGAATTAAGGTGAAAATGCAATGATACTGCTTTGTTTCACATAAACGTGTCCAAATTTTTTATTTGTATTCATCGGAAATCTAAATCGTTGCTGAACTATCCCTGTGCAATGAAGGGTATCGGGATATTTATAAATACTCAGGACTGCAGATGCCGAGAAGTCCGGTAAAAACTGAAAACATTCACTTTCGGATGCTAAAAGAATTAAGGTGAAAATGCAATGATACTGCTTTGTTTCACATAAACGTGTCCAAATTTTTTATTTGTATTCATCGGAAATCTAAATCGTTGCTGAACTATCCTTGTGCAATGAAGGGTATCGGCATATTTATAAATACTCAGGACTGCAGATGCCGAGAAGTCCGGTAAAAACTGAAAACATTCACTTTCGGATGCTAAAAGAATTAAGGTGAAAATGCAATGATACTGCTTTGTTTCACATAAACGTGTCCAAATTTTTTATTTGTATTCATCGGAAATCTAAATCGTTGCTAAACTATCCTTGTGCAATGAAGGGTATCGGGATATTTATAAATACTCAGGACTGCAGATGCCGAGAAGTCCGGTAAAAACTGAAAACCTTCACCCTCTGGTTTGCACCTCAGCTCCATAGTCCTTTACGTTCACTCTAAACTCGCTTCCTTGTTTATGTAGTATGTCACTGCCGACAGTTTATAAAATTTCGAAATACCAGGTTTTTACAAAATTTATGGGTTTGATTTTGAGAGCAACTGTACTGAAAACTGAGTTGCCTGGAAATCTCCATAAATATTAAAGTAAAACGACAACGATAAAAAGATTTTTTGCAAATTGAACAAGTTATTATATTTCAAGCGAAAAAACTTAGTGAAGCAATTTTGAAATTCAAAGTTCGACAACTAGGCCATTTTCATGCAATATAACCTTATGTCTCAAAATGTTTCATCAAAAACAATAATTATGTAAGCTTTTTCGAAAAACGCTCCGGTATTTTTTGCCATTTTTGACCTGGAGCACAAAAGCTTTGTGTTGCCGCCCAATTCAAAAAATATTTCAGTGATTCAGTTGTGGCGGTAAGATATTGAAGTTTCAGAGAAAGAGAAAATTGCTATCAGTAATGGAATATTCGGCTAGGCCTTCCCGTTAGTTGTAAATACCATGTAAGCTTCAGCAGAAGAAATCAATATTGCAAGCAATAATTGTAACATAGCATGAGTTAAAATATTCGAACGATGAATGGGATGGTGGACCCGATGCAAATTACAATAAATTATTGATGCTTGAAAATCAATATCATTCCATCTGAACGCAGTCAAGAGTGCTTCGCTATTATTCTCAGCAAATAATCTAATGGGTATCTGACACGAGATACGATGCACAGTTTTACATAAGTAGAAAACGGTGTTATAGCCTCAATTCTGTAAGAATAAATAATCCAAATTCGAAATTACATCCTCTCAACAAAACCAATCAATTTCAAACTGGAAAGATAGCGATAAGTTGTCTTTTCAATGATTAACTTTCTAGTAAAATAACCATTGCGCACACTCATGGCGAAAACTTGAGCCACATCAGCGCAACCTTTGTCGCGCTGTGAATTCGCAATGCAAATGTATATGGCTCACATTTGTTTCCGCTATATACTGTTTAAAATTTTGCAATTGCCATTTGCATATGCATTCCTTTGACCAGTAAATAATCCTACCATATTTGAGAAGATCCTTATTACGAGTCTTCTTTAGCTCCCCATAATGCACCGTCCTGCTTTCGATTATAAATTGTCGCATAGCATAAATTTTAATATTTATGACCCTCAACAAAATCTCTAGTTTATAAAAGGACCATGGCAACATGAAACTAAAGTTTTCCGTTTTCAACTGAACCATATATAGGTCATCTATCAGACTTTTGCTAAAATTACATCTGAGGGCAATTTTCATATTTTATATCTCGCGATAATATCTCGTGAAAACTCAGCTATCAGCTGTTCGAAAATCCTTTGATAATTATTCAGACCAAATATTTTCAGCTGAGTCGTCAATACTTGGCACTACCAGTGTTACACAGCGTCCACAAACAGCAGCCATGACCGCCGAAACGAGCGTATCGAGTGCTGATATTTTGAGCCGTAAAATTCATATCAAGGATATCGTTTGCTACTTGTCGTTGCTCGAAGGTGGAACCCCTGATGACAAACTTGAGTTTATGTTTCGCATCTACGATACCGACAATAATGGATTCCTTGATAAATCGGTATGTTTTCAGTTTTTCCCAGAGAGAGCGTGGCTATGCGCTGATTGCCAACATCACAAACGGGTTCGAGAACGGGCCTGTTATTGACTCATTATTCGGTTCATTTACACCCATGACGAATTCTGTCAGTCCAAAATGTGGATAGAATCAAAAAATATGACTTAAGACGTGGGTGCAGTTCAAGATTTTAACATGGGCGCTGTTAACAATGAAGCAAATTTAATCAGTGAAACGTCGCAGCTTTGCAGTACAGTTAAGCCTTAACACAAGTAACACAATCTTGCTGGTTTGTGCGTTTTTCTGCAGAAGCGAAACTGAACTTCGGGATTTTACATTAACCTATGGCATAGCTAAATCGTACAGTAGCTGTCTACTAAACATGATGAAAACTTTGCTGAGACTCTAGTTTACCCTATAACGACTTACATTAGCCTATAATTTTTCTTTAAATTTTTGTACAAAGTTGTATCCTGATTAATAAAGAGCTGCTACGTATATTAAAGAAACTAATATAGAGATTTTTGCATCTTGACTTAGGAATTTGTCAATTTTGAATATACAGTGAATTGGCTCGACGATGCAGCTTATAAGATGTGCCTATATATTTATAACAATTTTATTCTGACTGTTTGGGTTGCCACTGGTACCAAAAAAATTTGAAAATTTTTTTCAAAATAAATATATTTCTGGAAATACCTTTCTAACTGTTTTGACGGGCTGAATCAAATGATGTGCAGATTTGTTGAATCGGTTAATGGGTTAACGGTTTACGGTTAGGCTTAAATTTTCAGGTAAATGGGAGTTGGTCTTTCTGATTCGGTAGGTTTTCTCACCATTGTGCTCAATGTAGATCGAATGATTTACAAAATTATACACTAACTGGGAAAGAAAATCTTCTCGGGGATTTGCAGCACCGAAGGCGGACGACCGTTTGAAACCCAAAGAATAGAGAACATTTCGTCATAAATATGGTCTGAATGGATAATTTTTGAACAAATGATAAAGACCTAAAAATATCGTATTATTAATATACTGCAAACCAATAAGTATTCTTAGCATTCTATAAGGCTCCTAACCAAGCCACATCTACAAATCACAAATGTGCTGTCCTGTAGAACTAACAGCTGCTTAAATTATGATCACTAGCTTTTTTCCTAAATATTAATCAATTCCAAAACCACTAGATCAAAGGCTTTACTATACCGCACTGCAGGCTTTGCCGCATTCAGTGCTCAACGTAAAGAATCTAATTTTTTCGATCTCAAATCTATTGATCTACACCATTATTTTTCATGGAATTGATGGCCAATGTAACCTTTAGGCGCGGAAATGAAATTCATGCTATACCGTTCTCGATATACTAAGCCTGAACCTTAGTCTTAGCCTAAGCTAAGGTTTCTATATGAGCCATGTACTAAGCCTAAGCCCAAGTCGGTGGGGGGGGGTGCCGCCGCCCGAAGCCCCGCTCTAAGCTGTTCTTTTTTCTAACGTTATAACGTCCGGCCCCTAAAGGTGACATATTATCGTTACAAACTGATGTTATCGTTACAAACTGATGTTTCTCATCGCATTGAATGTGATCGGATAAATCTTAAATATATCACTTTTTACTTTGCAAAACACGCTTCGTGGCATCTGTAGATGACTTTATCAGGACTGTTTACTAGACTTGTGCAGTGTAATCAAAGTTAGTAATGGTAGTAAAAAACAAAAACCAATGCGACCAGAAGTCTGCCTACTGAATGTTGATTTCCCCAAGCGATTCTTTTATTCACCTACGATTGAGCTAGAACTTACGTCGCCACAGCAAATGAATATACGGGCCACATGAAGAATATGCACATACCGTCACTTTATATGCCTACTCTAAAACAGCGTAGTTTTTCTGAAGCAGAGAACGTAGGCAGTGAGGACTCCTATATTTAAAGGACCACAATATTATCGTATTAAATTGTGATTTAGTACACGGGCAACGTCGTCGTGTGTTATCAAGACGTTGTTGAGTTAAAGAAAGTTAGATAAAGCAACGTTTGTTTCTTTTAGCAGTACCATACATTACAGCGGTGTTTTCTAGTGGTTTATGAAATTGTTTTGAGGTTGAATTTAACCCTATTTTATCAAAACAATTTCAATTATTGCATTTTTTATAATCGCGTTGTATTTTGAAGCTGTTTATGAAAATTTTTGTCTGGTTAAACTCTTGAACTATTTTTTATCTCAAACTGGGTTAAACATTTACCACTATACGAGATTAAACATCGCCGGACATGGGTATCTAGGAGGCCCTTGTGTAGATTTTTTCTTGTAATTTTGCAACGATATGATCTAAAGACCTTTTTTGCTGGAAAATTGGTTTGCTATCAAAGATTTTGGGGTTTTTTAAGTCTTCAATTGTGATTAAGTACTTGAGGAATACCTCCCGGGGCCTCGCGAAACCATCCCAGCCTGGACAGAAGCAGTCTAATTGATGTTTCCTGACTATACAAATTTCACAACCTCTATAAGCTTCAGCCGATTAAGGGGGTCTGGTAGGCCCCTCCACTCATTGGATATACATAACATGTCCGATAATGGTGACAACTACAACCTGTCAGTAGACCTAGTGTTATAAAGATAGAAAATATGGAGTCCAAAACGTATTATCTTGTCAAGCATATGTGCGTATCTACCAATGGCATTTTTATATACAAAGTTTTGACTGAGTTTAACTGAATCATTTTACATACATTTATGTATGAAATAAGTAAAATAGTTCCGATAGATATGTAGCATTCGTTGTAAATCATAAGAAAATACTACCTAATAGCTGCTTCATCTGTTTTTCATCCTTGCGAACGTTTTGACCCTGTTTTTGCCTCGGAGAGCTTTACAAAGCTTTTAAACTTAGATTCTGTTCCTAATAGGTAGGCTAGTAGCTGAGCAAAACAGCATTTCGTTCGAATGATTTACATTTCTCAAAAAAATGGAATTTATCCAGACTTTTGTTAACAAAACATTTATGAATCAAAGAAAATATCATAAATATGGCCGAAATGGAAATTTTCTATTCCAGTTCGTTCTAAATCCAATGGTACTAAGTTTGTTACTGTATCTTCCAAATTGACCATTTTGGGGCCAGGGGTGGCTAACTGCAAAGGCCCAACAATTTTAACATTAAACTCATGAAATAGTTAGTATTCGTTGCGAGTATCGTTGAAAAAATTGTTGCGGCGCAATGATTATAACCCGAGCCGTTTGTGTTATATTTACGCTGGCTAACCACTGTACTATGACAGCGGTGCTACTCCCATACTTAAGGCTCCCACAACACGGGCTAATAACAAGTTTCCAAACGTGATCTACGCAACGAACTACGTTAATTAAATACTTTGTATTGTATTAAGTTGCACCACAGCAAACGACATGCGTTAAAGGGTTAATAGTAGACATAAAAATAGCAAGGATTGCAATAACTGAGTCCTTATGTGGGTTGACTTTTTGTAAATGTTGTAAATTACAAAGATAACTTGCCCCATTAACTTTGTCTCCTTCTGAATGATATGCCTGTATCTAGTTGTGTAATACACCTGGAATGATTTGCAATTTACAATTTACGTATTGTTGCATTTTAGGAAATTGAATGCATTATCGTTCACATGATGTCTGTCGCTGAATTCATGGGATGGGATACGTCGGAGCTCAGACCGGCGAGTTTTGTATTTTAACAAATTTTACTTTTTTGCGACTGGTGTAATTCAGTTAGAACATTTTCGCCGTCTTCCCAATATCATCTTAATTGTTAGCTGTAAACAAACTTCAGCTTTATAATTCCAGTGTGCTTTCAGAGAAATCATAGCCAACAGATTCGCCAGCTTCCTAATGTATCTTGACCTCGACAGAACACCTAACCTTGCAACGCTTCTATTTTGCGTTTTAGATATTTTGTTTTCAAGCCATATAGTTGACTGGAATCGGAGACATTAATGTAATCCTGGTTTAGTTGATAATTGTGGTTGAGAGATTAAGTTTTGAAAATGTTTGGATTAACCGCTCATTTGGCGTGTCCATTACATTTCTAAAGCATTGTTCCGCCATACCGTATAAATATGAAAGGAACATCTGCCGCTGTGTGTATGATTTGTATTGGCGTTCAAACTAGAAGTAGCAGGCACAGCTGTCGCTCTTCCATGTAACGCTATAAGTCTGTGATTTTAGTGAGCCAGCCACTATATAAATTGATCAGAGTTATTTTTTTCAAAACTCAGAGTTCTGGCAAAACCTCAGGCACTGTGTAATGGTGTCTTAGATATTTTGTTTTCAAGCGATATCGTTGTCTGGAATCGAGCCATTTATTTAATCCTGGTTTAGATAATTGTGGTTGAGAGATTAGGTTTTGAACATTATTGGATTAACCGCTGATTTGGCGTGTCCATTAGTTTTTTGAAAGCATTGTTCCGCTATACCGGATAAATATGAAAGGATCATCTGCCGCTGTGTGAATAAAAAATATTTGTGTTCAAATTAGAAGTACCAGGGACAACTGCCTCTCGTCCATGTGAAGCTATAAGTCTGTCATTTCTGTGAGCAAAATTGATCAGAGTTATTTTTTCAAAATTCCGAGTTCTCGCAAAACCTCAGGCACTGCTAAACTATGAACTTTAATTTCGCAATACAAACACTAAAAAACTTTAAAATCATTGCATATTTGCTTTTAGATATTACAAGAGATGATGGAAGAAATGGATACAGACAGCGACGGATTGGTGTCGAGAGAAGAATGGAAGCAATGTGGAATGACAACAATTCCTTTGCTGGTTCTACTCGGATTCGATACGGTAAGTGACAAACAATGTTCAGCCTATGACTTTTATCAGATTTGTTTATAATTGAGCGACAGTTCTTCTCAATAACTCACGGCAGGGAGGGGGCAGGCTCGAGCTGGAAACTGGGTGAGGAGCTATGAGCTTGACGTCAATTATTTTTTGACGTGAGACAAGCACTAAGTTTAAACACGGATTTTGAGGCTGCCAAATTGTCATCGTGACGTCCAAGTTTTGCGAGTAGATCATGTCCATCAACAAGATACTAATAGTTGATTTGGCAACGCCACTTTAATTTAATTTTATGCAGCTGATTCCTCCATGATAAAATCACTGGCATGCGAATCTCATATGAAATATTTAAATAGATTAGCTGCATTGAAATGTTTTCAAATCTAGTGCCCAATCCTAACACTACGGGAGTCCACTGCATAGGTACATCCCACAAACAGCCACTATTCTAACATAGATATGTGCAGAATAAGCCAAATCTAACAAAAAATCCAAAATATATAGTTATTTATTTAAGATGGAAAATGCTTGAAAGGTTCAGTTATAATAATCGCTTTATTTAATTTTATACACGATATATATAAATATATATATATTGTTATATATACTATTCAGATGCAGCTTGGCAACTGCTTTCAGCTCCTTCTAACGTTCTGCATCTTCGTTCCTCTTCCTCAGCTAAGAAATCTCGTACGACTTCTTCAGCTATCTTTCGCCTAGTATGTCTTCCCATAAATGCTGTTTCTGGTATGTAAGGGTCTCTTCTGTGTACTGTTTCAGATTGTCTAGGTGGTTTAGGAGGTGGTTCGACTTGTGTGTTTCGAGTTCGAAGATGGTAAGGTCCAACGTGATCATCTCTAAATGGTGGGGAGAATGGTGTAGGTCTCACGGGAGATAAGTCATCCGGTGAGAGCAATCGACTAAATGCACGGGGTTGAGTTACAGTTACATTAGGTTCAGAATCCATTGAAGCGTTACTAGAGTAATTCTGATATAACGAATCATCAGGGGACGGTGCACGATAACGAGGAATTGGTTCGCCTTCTGGTACTCCAGGAAAAGGCTGGGGTTGTATCGGTTCTTCACGAAACTTATATTGGGGTAGCGCTGATACAGGTGCGTCCTGTTCAGGGGTAGTAACAAATGCGGTATTTCCTCGCATTGTAGTAGTGGCCATAGGCAGTGGCTCACTCGGTTCAGGTGAATCCATAATCGGTTCACGGTGTAAGCCAGCAGGATAATCGGGTTTCGGTGCCCAAGTGGCAGCTAATTCTAAATCGCAGCGGTTATACGGGCTAGTTGAATACGGGGGCGTCCGGTGAGGGAATTGTTCGTCCTCAGCAGGTAACAAATACTGAGTCTTCCGGTGAGGGTATTGTTCCTCCTCAGCGGGTAATAAATACGGAGTCTTCCGGTGAGGGAATTGTTCAGTTATAATAATCGCTTTATTTAATTTTATACACGATATATATAAATATATATATTGTTATATATACTGTTTTAGAATCTAAAAGAAGACGGTGCACATTGCTGGAAATTAAAACAACTGAAACGAAAAACGTATTGCAATGTATGTCTGACGATGCTCTCCGGCAAACAATCACTTTGTTGTACATGTACGTTTTAGTTCTTTAATCCATTTGCGTAAAAATTTGAATATTACATTTAACCTAAGATTTAGTCTATACGAACCCTTTACCTTGAAAACAGGCTAAATATACATTAGCAGGAATTACCGTGTAGTGTACGATTGTATTATTGTTACTATTTAATTTACTTAGCGATGACAGTGATAGTTCCGAAATATCGTAGTAGTTGGTGTGGTAATCAATCGATCCGACTTTGTTTACGTTTGAGACAAGCGTTGTTCCAACATTGCACGAAATACCCGTTAAGCCATACGTGAAATGGCTATCTATTATTTTAGACCTCCTAGTGTCGGAAGTGATTACCGGTCACTTGTGCCAGTTTACAAAAATTGCTAAAATCACATGGTACCATCAAATGGTTAAGACGTTACCAGGTCAGAGGTCAGCTCAGAAACGATGTGAGCAGTGATGTGCCCTACCTGATACACCGTTTTATCCCAGTTGTAGTTGTTGATATACTCCCACTGAAACACATTCCCAGATCTGGTGATACCATTGTCGTTACAACAGATATTCGCCGACCCACGGCTTAGTCAAACTGGAGGTCCAATCACCAATTTATCTAAATGTCGACTTTAGAATAAATACCGTTGCCTAAGTACTTCGACAAAAACATAACCTAATGCTGTCCTCTAAATTCAAATAAGCAATTAGCGATCCATGGTTTTTCGCGATGTCGATGCGTCGGCCAGTGCTCAGTCAATGTATCTTAGCTTCGTCAGCAGCTTTATTAGACGTATCTCTACGCAATGATGCTTTTTACGGTGAAAAATGTCGTTTGTTTCCGTGTTATGTTTTGCCGCCTTTCTTTCAGACAACCTGTCCAATCCGCATCCCAAAGCGGGCCACAGAAATCGTTTTGGGATTCCAAATGTAGGGTTCACCTTGTGAAAAAGTTTTTGTTCATAGGTGTTTGACCGCATGAAATAGCGAAACGGGACTACCAGATTTTCGCTTAGTTAACTGCTGGATTCAACCATTTGACGCTTATTTCCCAATCACCCAAAAACCTGGATTGACTCAAAAGTAATCTTGATCTCGTCATATGTAAGCTTAGTAAGAAATTTAGTCCTCTACAGCCATTTCGATTTTTTATTTTCTTAAAACCAGAATGAAATAAAATGTTCAGCTTAATTCCCAGTGCTCAGATCTTGTGTTGTCCCGTAAACATCAATAATGTATTCGTTTACTTAACCTTCGTAAGTCTATATCTAGATCATTGTAAGCAGCAGAACAATAAGTTGCAAGCGTTGTTGGCCATATCAAGTGAAATATAGCCTACGACAATTTTTTCGTTATTTGTAATGCAGTGACTTGCTCTAACAAATCTTCTGATGATTTTATCCTTTGATAATTTAGTATTTTTATCGAAGGTACATGCTAAAAATGGCTGATTTCGAAACCTAATATCGCTAAAAGATTTGAGATATTTAGGTTTATTTCTGAGCCCAAAATCGTGTTGACCGATGTTGCATAGTTATACTGGAAAATAAAATTGCTTAAATCTTTTTGATCAAGTATAAAGCATCGAGTGGAGACTCATGCTACCTAGTACAAACACTGTATTTGCAGTCTTAGCAATTCAAAATTTATTTTGGAACGAATTATTCTGTAGGAATGTTTGACCCGTAAAGAACCAAAAAATTTACAAATTACCTGTTTCGTCCAACAAGCTGTACATTATTTAGAACGTAGCTTTAAACTGACTGTGTAGTAGGGTTTTTTAGTTTGTGTTCCTACGAGCACATATTACCTGTGTAGTAGGGTGTTTTAGTTTGTGTTCCTACGAGCACATATTAACTGTGTAGTAGGGTGTTTTAGTTTGTGTTCCTACGAGCACATATTAACTGTGTAGTGGGGTGTTTTAGTTTGTGTTCCTACGAGCACATATTAACTGTGTAGTAGGGTGTTTTAGTTTGTGTTCCTACGAGCACATATTAACTGTGTAGTATGGTGTTTTAGTTTGTGTTCCTACGAGCACATATTAACTGTGTAGTGGGGTGTTTTAGTTTGTGTTCCTACGTGCACATATTAACTGTGTAGTAGGGTGTTTTAGTTTGTGTTCCTACGAGCACATATTAACCGTGTAGTAGGGTGTTTTAGTTTGTGTTCCTACGAGCACATATTAACTGTGTAGTAGGGTGTTTTAGTTTGTGTTCCTACGAGCACATATTAACTGCGTAGTAGGGTGTTTTAGTTTGTGTTCCTACGAGCACATATTAACTGTGTAGTAGGGTGTTTTAGTTTGTGTTCCTACGAGCACATATTAACTGTGTAGTAGGGTGTTTTAGTTTGTGTTCCTACGAGCACATATTAACTGTGTAGTAGGGTGTTTTAGTTTGTGTTCCTACGAGCACATATTAACTGTGTAGTAGGGTGTTTTAGTTTGTGTTCCTACGAGCACATATTAACTGTGTAGTAGGGTTTTTTAGTTTGTATTCCCACGATCACATAGTAACTCTAAGTCACCTGAGTGCGAAAATATTGTGTTCACTTTTCTCGTTTGTCCCCTTAGCTAAAAACTATTTAATCGTCCGAAGACACTTCATAAATCCGTTGTATAAAACATTGTTCCTGAGTCTTAGGTTTCATTGTTAATTATGTGAGTTTAACGTTGATGAATTCATTTAGATATGAATTGTTGTATTTCAGTTTGTAAATACATCGCTCACGAACGCTGCGTTTCGAAGGCATACAACAATTGTATCATGACATATTCCAAAAGTCGACAAAAACAGCATGTTAGTCGTTTGTTATCATTTTCCTTTAATATTTTTCGTAAAGCAAACGCAATTTGTTTCCGATTTATTCGTATCAATTAAGAGAAACTGATTACATTGATCGGTGATTACACGGGAAACGTGTGAACGGCTTAATTTGTTGCTTATTTATTATACAAGCTATCGCTCAATAATTGTTTTCATGCTTTGTAGTCGAAGGACGCACAAATAATATAAAGTTAAAAGTCACACAACAATAAATTGTATCCAGTCACGCAGCAAGGGAGAGGGAAGAAGCCACTTCAAAGCAGCTTGTCCAATAGTTTCATAATGGCCTTATCCTGGGGTAGCATATATATTGCGCCCCTGACTGTGTCATGCCATATTCGGAAAATCGGCAAAACATGTTAGTTACGCTTTGAGTGGTTTTGTTAAAGACAAAAGAATTACAATGGTCACATAAGAAAGACATGTTTTGATAAAAAAATAAAACATTCAACACAAATTTCAAGAAAACATTCCCCCAAGACCGAATTACGCTTAAATTTTTCGGAAAATAAAAGAATTTTGAATATGTTTTTAGTCCTGAACATTGAAAACCAACATAAATGATACCAAATGTTGAATTTTTATGCAATATCGCTTACAGCATTAATTTTTCTAATGTTAACGATATTTTGACTGATATCATACGAAACACATTTAATGCAGTTCATACAAATGATTCAAAGTATAACCTTTTTTAAACAAGCAACGGTTATATACTATATATTAGTGAAAACGGAGCCAATTTCTTAACTGAGACTTTCGTACCGCCTGGGACCACAAAATGAACCCAACGCACAGAGCGTTGTATTGTGTTAACCATGTTTCGCATGTAATGTACCTACCTTGGCAGATGTATTGTTACTCGCTCGGCATGCGAGGTTCCATAACTCTTTAACGTCCACTGTCCAGCAATGAAGGTAACTCACTTTCATACGTAGTGCCAATCAGGCCTGTCTGCGACATAAAATACGCATTTTAAAAAATTGCTGCGTATACATTGTGATAACATGGATAAAGAAACTATACTAACAGAAGTGAAACATATATTATATAAGACACAATGCGATATAACAGTTCCTATATCCATCGCGCACAGAGCTAGCAAACTAGGGGATGTCATCAAAGACTGTGCTGGCGGAACTTGAACTCCATCTGCTGCACATGCATGGGACAGAAGCGGGCCCAGGGTACAACCCATCGGCATCCAAGCTATGTCGGTCAAATGCTATTTTAGTATTTTGCATTTGCGAACACAGGTAGCTTTTCCATACTTTAGCGGTTGCCGAAACCAATCTTGATTATCAGTGTAGTCATTGCTGACCTTATAACGATGAGCGCCACAGTTTTCGCCAATATTTTATCATAGAAATGGCAAATTGCACAGGTAAACTGAATATATAAGTAGATACATGGATGTAATGCCTTTTACCATCATGCAATCTAGCGTGTCATGCATCTATAAATATTTGTCCTAAAGCAAATTTTAGACAATGCAACATCATTGGGTTGATGGAAACTGCACGTCAAAATGTCGAAAGTGCAAAAAAACAATTAAAAATAAACTGCTCAGCGACAGCCAACTCGAAGGCAGACATTGTCGTTGGTGTCAAGTTTCAGTAAGTGTCATAAAATATTTTTAGACAAATGGTTAAAAAACTATTTGAAATTAGGTGCTAACGCTGTTGGCTTGACAGACGTTGTATAGCTTGAAAAATGCAACTAGCTAAGTAATTTAGTGATAATGTAAATAATTTTCTATAAAAATAAATGACAGCTGTTAAAGTATTCATTTTAAAGATGCAATCTCAAGACGAAGAATCCATTAGGAGGAGACTATCATGGGCTCCTAGCCCCAATCATTGGACTTGCGCTTTGAGCCAGTTGACTTTCGTATAAATAATTATAAATACTTCTCTCAAGCGGTTCAAACTAAACGCTGAAACAGTGCGCGAATTACTGTTTTGTGTGATCAAGGGTTTCCTACTCAATGATTATAAAACTTAAAATATTACAAGAAACATCAAAAATAAATGTTATTATTTTTTTATATTTAAAATCTTCCAATTTATTATAGTTAAAGTAAAGATCAGTTATACATATTATTGTGTTTTAGACATTCATAACAACAATAAGATTCGTGTAAAGTGTTCAAAATAAAATTAGAATTTTGTAAAATCATCCAATTATTGCTATAAAGATCAGTTACATATATTACAATGTTTTAAAGACTCATAACATCAATGAGATTCGCGAAAGTGTTCAAAATAAAATTAGCTTTCTTCCGAAATTGCTTATAAAATTATTGGAGTATTACATCAACTATTGCATTATGATCGGATGCATATTGGCTAATTAGATATGATTATAGTCTTCTAAACGAGCCCTTTCTTAAAATTATAGATATATTTTAAAAATATGTTGCTGCAGCTGTTGTACGTTCTCTATAGAGTAACATTTTGAAACGAACACATAATCAAGATATTGTCAGAATGTCTTGAAAAGTGACTTTCATCACTGAAACTCCCAGGTAAAGAACATTATCGTGTATATAGATTTCATAGACGCATCGTAGTCTGAATGATAATTTATCAATTCTCAGCTTGAATTTTGGCCAAAAATTCATATTCTAAAACCACACTGTTCTCGAAGCTAACAGCGAGTCTTCACGAATATGCCTATTGTCTTAGGCGTTTTGCTAACTCAATTGAGTTTGCGTTGTGCTTGAGGGCAGATTGAATCGCAGACAACTGGTAAAAGCGAAACTAATAAAACTTTCAGGTTCGCTAAACGTTAAAGTGTTATTAAAAATAATTCAGTTTGTTCTTTATTGCGATAACGAAACATGTTTTATCAATAATATACTGTCATCGATGGGACCAATTTGGACAAATGCTAAACATTAATTTGGAAAAAATCAATTTTGATAGCCCAGCTCCTGAGTTTAACGAATTATATCGGCCTGGCGTGCTATATTATTATAGGTGCACCGAGATGTTGCATCATAACCTAAATCTCAAAACCATTAACAGGTCGTGACAAATACTGCATCAAATACGATTCACAATGAAGTCTACAAAATAAATTAATAAACTTATTTAGAGTTTGGCAGACTTACAATATCGTCGTAAACACTTTACACGAACTGTTAGCTTTACAAAATGAGCCACCGAATATCAGCCACGCTGCTGGAACAATGTTTACCGATTATTGTGCTCGCAATTTTCAAGTCCATAGATGAATTGCTCTACAAAGTGAGACTTAAAACACGTATATAGCTCGAGCCGTTGAAGATATATCACCATTGCAATGTGTTTTGGGTCCCAACGGCCCATTGAAAACCCTCTTTGACCCAACGTTGCAGTGTGAGTAATGATAGCAGCAGCACACTTTGCAGCTAACTTGAGGACGAATTGCTCTACGAGATGAGATCAAAAATGCCTACATAATTCTAGCGGTTGAAGAAATATTGCTATTTCGTGTATTTTTGGCCTTAAAAACCATTTTTGAAAAAACAAATGCAATGTAAATGATGACAATAGCAGCACACCATATGAATTGGTCTACAAAATGAGACCAAAAACACACACATTGGTCGACGCTTGGAAAGATATTGTAATTGCTGGGTATCTTAGGTCCCATAAGCCCATTAAAAACCATTGTTGAACCAACCTTGCGATGTAAATATTGATGATAGCAGCACAATATTTGCAGCTTCATAGACAAAGAATTACTCCACATAATCAGACCAAATATACTTATATAGCTTGAGCGGTTAACAAGATATTACCATTTTCATTTCTTTTTGTCCCATGGCCCACTGAAAACCATTTTTGACCCTATTTCGCAGTGTACGTAATGACATTAGCAGCACACATATAGCACCACAAAATAGCTGCATGGAAGATAAATATTTTAGATCCCGTTTTGACCCAAATCCTTCATGCTAAGAGAATGGCATAGCAAAGCACAGAATATACAGTTTTATAGACTCATTGGCTCTAGAAAACGAGCCCAATTTGACTCTGATATCTTCACCGGTTGTCTAGTTAGAAAACGTAATGTGATTTTTGGACCCCTTCGGGACCTGACCGAGCACATTTGGCTTTTTTGATGGAAGTTGTTGGAGTTGTCCACAAATAGGGATTTCAAATTTAAAATGAGCTACAGTGCGAGTCAATCTGCCCAGCCAGAGTTGAGTTATGCGTGTTGCTTCAAAAAGCCCCAGAAACCGACACCGTCGAAATTTATCACTCTGGCCAGTAAGAATTATTCGCTTCGCTCGTTCAGTAAACATAATATTGACGTTTATCTCCGCCCATTTATTGGTTTTCGTGGGAATAATTAAATTTTCAAAAGAACTTGGTCTAAGCTGAAAACTCAAAGTGAAACTAAACACGCGCAACCCGAGTCTTCTTGTTTCGTGTGTTGTTAGTAGCTTCAGCTTAAATAAGATTGTTGTTTGTTTATCACCACGAACCTAGACTTGGATCGTAACCAGTTTGTCGATATTGGTGTTCTATGGCTCATTCAAATGAACAACCACTCTGCCTCTAGACCATTTTATAATATATAAAAAACGTCAAATACACATATCAAAAACATATTACATGGCATTCTATCACATATTGGTATGTACAAATTCCGGTTTTCATTTTTTCATGCAAAAGACAAATGTTCCACCCAAATGAAACTAAAGCGATATTGCTTTTTTACTGATCTCTAGGCAGAATCGTGTAGCGGTTCTATCAAATATATATTTTCAAATATTATAATATTTTAGCTTCATCAAAAATGTACACCACTTTGGCAACCTGAATGTAATTTGGGGCCGTTGGCGTATCATATACTACCTCCGGTTTGTATTGAGCCAATTTTCCTGGTAAGTTTATTTGCCGATTACTGAATATTTGGGGTGGAACTCTTTCCAGGTCTCCAAATTTTACATCACGCCTGCCCCGATATATACGTCTGTCTCACAACGTAATCACTATTTATACATGGGACTTCGTGGATCGCAATAAATGTGGGCTGTATATTTCATAGATGGTCATTTGAATTCATAACTCCGCACTACTGTAATGAAATGGTTATATATAAAGAGTGTGCTTATAGCGAATGATTGTAGTGAAAGTGCAATGACTGCTTTGAAATATTTGTCTATAATACTAAGATAAATATGGATATATGTAAAAATGTCTTTATAGTGAATATTTTGTCCCAACCAATTTACCTATAAATGTTCTCTATTGCATATAAATAGAATTTTATGTATTGAATTAATATTTAGCAACGTCAAAAAAGTGGCCTGCGCAAAGAATCAAACACCAACAGTCTCAGTTGCGCAATCGCATCGAACAGTAGCAATGGACTGTCGACGTCGCAACAACAGCAACATTCTTTTCAAATCAATCCACTTCCGCGGACACGCCCATTGATCGTATTTGTGAACCCGAAGTCCGGCGGACGACAAGGCGAAAGGTAAAAATAAGCGTTCCAGGTTTGCAAGACCCGACCACCGTGCATATTTTCGAAATATTAACCCCTTAAGGCCTCTGGTCGCTCTACGACAACTGTATAAAATACAATATAGAGTAATATCGTAAATTCAGTCGTTTGTCCATGTCTTGTTATTCGCTGGAATTGTGAAGAGCCTTGAAAACCGAGGAACAGCGTTGTCATTGCTCAAGCGATTAGTGAGAGTGATTGTAAGCAAATGATTTCGGTTTAAATCCCATCGCCGGCATTCAGTATTAATCTTCAGGCTGTACCTATATATCTAAGTCCTTCAGCGCCCAACACCCCACCCAACTAAGCTGTGCCTCTTTTTAACGATGTCATGTTGCAGCCGCGGTTGCCGGGGTGGATTTTCATTGTGGTCCAAAAGCAATGATTTTTTATAAAATATTTGTTAAGAAATGAACCTAGAACAAATTAATATATTAAATAAAATATGTCAAGTTGAAAAAGCTATATGAAAATACCAAATAAATTATTGTTATATTCTTATTGCAAACTTTTTAATAGACAGGACATGTGATTTGCGGAAAAAATTCTCCAAGAGATAAATACTACGGCAATTATGTATAACTATATATTTTATAAATATATAAATAGAAATTCACATTAAAATTATATATTTAAATTTTATCACAGCTAGTGAGATTAGGTAAAAAAGTAATGTCTAATTTCAGCCAGGTTTGGCAATGAGAACCGTATCGTCGTATTCACTTTTGTGCAAAATGTACAAATTTAGTAAGGAAAAGATATGAAAACCATTGCAAAAACTATTCGACAAATTTGTGTGAAAATCTTCTCCAAACTCAAGTTTAGCTGCTTTGAAAGCGAATCAAAAAATTCAAATAATTTCTTTTTCAAAGATATTTATGTATTATATGCCAATATATTATGTAATATATTATATATTTTTATATGTTTATTTATTAATTATTAATGATGTCGAAATATTGATTGAAAAACTGGTATTATATATACTAAAACTGAAGTTTTTCTGTTCGACGTACAGCTTGAATATTTTTTTCAGCGCAACGTCTCCCTCGGGCTTAAAAATTTAATCGAATTTAGTACGAATATTTAATATTATTTAATAATAACCACTATAGGTGCGAACACCAAGGTTGTTCTGTTTGTCAAAATCATGTATTAATTCGTGCACAAATTTGCGCTCGTATTTATGCCATTGGCATTCGCATTTTTGTGGACGCGAACATTGGCGCTGCGAAATGGAATTTGCGTTCGCGCGCATTTGTCTATCTAGCATGTTTGTCCGCGTTCAAAACGTAAACATTGTGCATCAAACAGCAGTGTTCGCCCTCTATTTGTGTAATATATCATACGAGAAAAATCTCAATTGGTAATCGCATTTTCACTTGTACGCGGTCAGCAAAATGTGATGCCATATTGCAAAATAGTGATCACGAATAGCGCCTACGTTTTGCTGCATCACAAATCGTGTACGCGTACATAAGGGAAAATCGCGATTTTTCGTGTTCATCGCTTTTGCGATCGTGAACTGACATAACTGAGGCACAACCCAGTGGTACGCACCAGTAGATGAAAAACAGGGGTTTTGCCCCCCCCCCCGCCGGCGGAGGTCGGCGGTTGTGGTGATTTCGTAATGGTGTGGATGGTGATTCAGCCTTTTCTTGTAATTGTGTACATATAGTATGTATGTGTATATATTATGTATATATAGTATGTATGTGTATATATTATGTATATTATATATAATGTCTAACAACGAATGTTTATACTAAGTAGTATAAGGCGCACAGAATATACACGCTCCGTACGGAGCCATCAGGCCAGCTACAGTAATCTCTTTTACGCTATGGCCAAGGAGCAAACCCGTAAGGGCGTAGTAGTGTTTTCGACTGGGCAACACATCTGTAAGAGTATAATAGTGCTTTCGACGTTTTAACACATCCGTAGGGTCATAATAGCGTTTTCGGATTTTTGACATAGCCATCAGGGTGTTACATTATTTTCGGATTTTTGACATATCCATCAGGGTGGTACATTATTTTCGGATTTTTGACATAGCCATCAGGGTGTTACATTATTTTCGGATTTTTGACATATCCATCAGGGTGGTGCATTATTTTCGGATTTTTGACATATCCATCAGGGTGGTGCATTATTTTCGAACTTTTAACACACCCGTAACGGTGTAGTAGTGTTTTCGGCTGGGCACCTCACCAAACGTGTAATTTTGTTTTTTCTTTATTGAGAAAATTACATAATAATACAGATGAAGTATAATATATACATACACATACAACATATAAAATATAAATATTAACATATACAAATGAAGTATAATATATACATACACAGTATAAATATTAACATATACAATATCTTCATTTACACCCGTTTAGCACCGTGCTGATGCACCAATTGATATTTTCGTCGGTGTGCATGAACTGGGTGGTCGTAGACGAATGCCGTTATGACTACATTGCCTTCTGTTACAACACACAGTATGTAGCCTGGTTCACCCGT
>JASANE010011609.1:0-15145 GCA_030248225.1 Trileptium ribeirensis
ACGGTGTCAGTTTTTTGATGCTGTGCGGCACAATGTGGTCAACATTCATGGTGGGAAAAATACAAATACCGAAAATTATAAAATACTCACACACATAGTTGACTATATATCGCATTAGCTACAAAAGATATCCGAAAAGTTACAAAGAAATTGCATACTTAAGGGTACGTACGACACCGCAAACAAAATGTGGTAAGGAGGGGGGGTGAGACCATTTGTAAATTGGTTGGTCTACGGGCAGGGCGCGACCCCTAGGGTAGGTTGCAACTTTACAGTGCACAAAAGTTCCATAACAACGGGGACATTATACGCTTAGTGCTGCATAGTGTTATTTTAAAATACATTTTGATAAGTTTGGTTAGGACGCTAAAAATGAGCATTTTGCCAGAAATTGTACTTTAATTCGGCAAATCGAGACGCTAAAAATGAGCTATTTTGCCAGAAATTGTAATTAATTTTTTGGCAATTTTTTTTGCAATTCATTTGTATTGTAATGACGCAGAAGGCCAGACCGGATTTTTACATATTATTTCATAGAACAAAAAAGGCAATGTCTCTTCCTGATGTGGAGTTCTAAGAGTGAAAAATGACTGCTGACAGTTAACTTTTTTTGAATTTTGTGATTTGTAAATTCGAAAGGAAGAATGAAATTTTCGCAACAAAAAGCTGCGTTAGCTTTGCACTAAACCAAATGCATTTCATTTTGGCAAATATCAAATTAAACTGCAACATATTCACAGTTCAATCATATAATTTTTTGCGTTATTTGTGACTGTCTTCAATATACGCAGAAATATGGGCAAACTGCATTTCTGTTTCTACGTTCGTACTCGCACAACTGAAAGGTTATGTTTAGGGAGTTCTAAACATAGCTTTCTTTTACAGGCAAAACGCGCACGATGTTTTTGCCAACATAAACACGATACGTTCATGTGTTATTCGAACCTTTTGGATGTTTTCATGCCCAATTGTACCAATTGGCACCCCGCCATATCTTGCGACGTGTTTTGCAAACGAAAGGTATGTCGCGTCGTGTATGTTCGCAGCGCACTCCAGTCATTTTGCGAGGTTGTCGCCCCGAGAAACCGAGCAACAGCACTGAGAAAAGTGTACGGTTTGGGTAATGTTTTCTCACCAATGCGATCCGTGCAATCGATTTGTGGCGCCAGCTTAGGTTGTCAAATTGCACCACGATGCACAAACTAGGTCGGGAAACAGTAATTACAATAACTTTTCCAGTAACGACTGAGCTAAACCGCGTCCGCACAACAAATTGGCCAGATGTTCCAGTGTTGGATGAACGTTGTAATTCAAATTTATTTAATGAATGAACTTATTTCAGTATCCATTAACTGAAACATGGTTACCTTTATTGGTAGTGTAACGATGCAAACTACTTCCCAGTTGTCAATATGTTGCGTATATTTATCTCCCTATCACTGTAACCCCATTTCACCTTTTACAGGACCGGAATGTGTAGTGTTAGAAAAAAAGAACAAGCCCCCATTGTTGTTTTTCCGCTGCATGTAACACCGCCAATACCAACAATTGTAGCAGTCATACTATAACCCTTAAAAATATTTGCAAATATGACGGTGCCTCATCCTATACAGATAGAACAACGCCTGGGAACAACCGCCATCAGCAGAAAATATTCTTAATTGTACACTTTAAAGATGGGCAGACCCACAAGCATAGAGCGACCGGTAGCTAAAACTATATCGATAGTGGACACAGTTTAGGAAGATTGGTTGAGAATTGAGGTAGTAAGTTGTCAAGTGTGTGAAATCTTTGTTGTACAGCCATGTTTAATATGTGATGCATAACAAAATAAGCTCGTTAAATGAGTGGGTCAATGTAAATTTTAGGGGTGCAATGAAATTCACACCGCTCTTGATGTAGACAGCCTAAGCCTTAGCCTAACCTAAGGCCCTTATATAAGCCTAAGCCAGTCAAAGGGCTGTCGCGTCCGAACCCCCACACACTAAGCTGTTCTTTTTTCTAACACTATACCGTCCGGTCCCTAAAGGTGAAATGACCCAGTGATAGGATAAATATACGCGACATGTAGACTGACAACTCGAAGTATATAGTTACACTACCAATAAAGTTCACCGTGTTTCAGTTAATGGATACTGAATAAGTTCATTCATTAAATAAATTAAATTACAAGACGTCATAGACACTGGAACATCTGGGCAACTATTCTGGGACGCGGTTTAGCTCAGTCGTTACTGGAAAAGTTTATTGTATTTACTGTTTAGCGCCCGACCTAGCTTGTGCATCGTGCAATGTTTGACAAGCCTAAGCTGGCGCCACAAATCGATCACCGATCGCATTGGTGAGAACATTCTACCCAAACCACTGAGCTTTCTGAGTGCTGTTGCTCGGTTTCTTAAGCAACCTCGCAAAATGACTGAATAACAAAGTGCGTGCAAACATACACAACGCGACATACTTCGTTTGCAAAACGCGTCGCAATATGCGGCAGTGCCAATTGGTACAATTGGGCATGAAAACGTAAAAGATTCAATCGTACATGAACTAAATTTTATAGTGTAATTTTATGTTGGCAAAATATAACGTGGCATTTTCTACTTGAAGGGAATTAACGCCTGTAAAAGAAAGCTATGTTTAAAGCTCCTAAACATAACCTTTCAGTTGTGCAAGTACAAACATAAAACAGAAATCAGTTTGCATATTCTGCGTATATTGAAGACATCCACAATAACGCAAAAAATATATGATTGAATAAAGTCGGCAAACTCTGATATATTTAGTTTAATTTGATATTTGCAAAAATGAAATGCATTTGGGTTTTAGTGCAAAGCTAACGCAGCTTTTGTTGCGACAGCGATTTCATTCTTCAGCTGATCAGAAACGGCAAAGTTTCGAATTTACAAATCACAAATTTCAAAAAAAGTTAATATTTCAGCAGTCATTTTTCACTCTTAGAACTCCACATCAGAAGACATTGCCTTTGTTCTATGAAATAATATGTAAAAATCTGCAGACCCATTCTAGCCTTCTGCGTAGGTTACAATACAAATGAATTGCAAAAAAATTGCCCAAATTTGATTACAATTTCTGGCAAAATAGCTCATTTTTAGCGTCTGCAAAAAAATTGCCCAAATTTGATTACAATTTCTGGCAAAATAGCTCATTTTTAGCGTCCTAGAAAACCAAACTTATCAAAATGTATTTAAAATAACACTATAATGCGGCGCTCACGTTATAATGTCCCCGTTGTTTGGAACTTTTGTCCAGCTGTAAAGTTGCAACCCTACCATATAGACAGTCAGGGTCACACCCATACCATAAACCAATTTACGATGGTGCAGGCCACACCCCTACCTACCACATTTTTGTTTGCGGTGTCGTACATACCCTTAAGTACCAATTTCTTTGTAACAGATATCTTTTGTAGCTAATGCGATATATAGTCAACTATGCTGTGTAAATTATTTTATAAATTTCGGTATTTGTATTTCCACCATATGAATGTTGACCACATTGTGCCGCACAGCATCAAAAAAACTACAAAGCAGACACGGTGTGCTTGACAACGTCGAAAAGCGGCTATACACTTAGCTAGCTACTCTCGAAAAAATTTATAAAAATCATAAAAGTGTCTAAAACACCCTACCGTCGACAATGTGCCTGACACTGTGTGTGGTACATAGATTCCAAACGTGGGGGACATTATAACGTGAACGTCGCATAAGTCCGTCGTTCATTTTGCACCAAGCAAGGAGTAGCTTTGTCAAAATTTAAAGTATTTCGCTTCTACGGGTCATTTAAGTTTTGTGTTCCGCTCAAAAACCGCATCTATGGCAAAAAATGATGTGAACAGCGCAGTGGCTCGAGATGACTGTATTTTCCCTCGGTTTACATTCACTGATCATACGCCATTGGCAGCCTCAGTGATGGGTTATGCGGTACACAGATAACAAAAACGTTAAATGTCGCGGAAGCTCAGTTATATTGGCAATTTTCTTTTTGCATCAAAAGTGAAAACAAATAAACCTAGCGCTTACTAAAATGTGAATAAAACTAGTAAATTCTCGCTACTAATAAGTTGACGCTTACTTAAAAGCCATAGCGAATTACAGTGATAATCACTGACAACTTTGTATAATTTTAGGAGTAGAGCAATATCTGGGATAACATGGAACACAGAGTCGAAGTGCAGTGTAGTATATACACGCTGTGCAGTTCTCGACATGCTAAGCCTATGTTTAGATCCCTATATAATTCATACACTAAGCCTAAGTCGTGGAGCTGAAGCCCTCCGACCCTCAGTTGTTGTTTTAAGATATAAAAAGCATTACGTGAATTAGACCAAGAAGAAAATGTTTAACCATCCGAAATTTTAGATAGAACTAGCAAGATCGGCATTACTTTAATCTATCGTAAGCCTTTCGCCAGCACACAGTCCTAGATTAATTGGAGTGTCGGTGAATAATTTCATAGGTCTTCGAGGCCCCAAAGCCAGAAAGCAACGGTGAAAGTTATGTTTACTAGCCACTGAAATATTTTTAATTTCCTCGCAAAACTAGCAAATACGCGTACAACGATACAGCATTAACAGAGTTTAGGGTTACTGTTAGGTATAATGTACTGCATATATATCGCTTAGTAAGCTTTAAGGTACCGCAAAAAATTTAAGTCATCGACCATTGTCAAATTCCAGAAGCTAATCCATAAAGTTCGGATTTTGATAAATTTCTTCATGCCTATTAAAGAAATCGAGAACGATCCATATTTCAATTGTCATTCAAGATTACTCTGGCCATAAAAGCTATTTGAGTGAGCGTGATATAGGTATGTAAAATACGTATATAAATATACTTTGATACGAACGAGCTTAATCATACCGCGAGAATTAAATTTATTTAGCCACGCTCAGCAATTATTAGTTCCGCATCCCTCGCAGTACAATTATTGTTTAATATCCAAGCATGATATATATCTTTGAACACTATCAACGCAGCACATATCATGCAATGATGTACCTTTCGAGGTAAAGCAAATTTCATGATCGTTGGACTAGGGAAATAAATTAAATTCGTTATAACCAAAGCTTGATAGGTATTGTTTGCAGCCCAATTGAACGTGCCAAGCTATCACGACATAAACACCTAATTTATTTTTAGCTGCGTATATAATCTATCAATAACAATAATGACGTATGTCCCTATGCTTTGTGAAATGTATTGGAATATTTCGAAAAAGTATCAATAGCTCCTATCCCAAAGTTGGAAAGTGTTTATAAATATGCACGGTTTCGATAATGTACGATATCGTAGAATTTACACGACTGTTTGAACCATCAATTTGTATATATCCTTGCAGAACTGATGTAGTTTACAAGTCGAGTAGCAGAATGTGAAACTGCAGATTTAGTATAATAGAGTGCAGTTATATTTGTTACTATGTAGTGATCTAAATTTTTATCTGGAGTGCGTCGCGTCGCAACGGTTGTATGTGGGCAAGGATTATAATTCGAAACTCGATTTAAATGGTGTACAAATCCCAAACCCATCGATATGACAAACGTAAAGAGCAAAATACTGTTTATTGGAGTCACCTCACAGTTTCAGTAAATATAAAAGTAAAATCCGTGCTACCTCAAAACTCGTTCCCTGTTTAGTCTACAAATCTCGAAAAAATACGACTCAACAGTACCGTCGGTCGGCCAGCAGCAGAGACCACACAAGCATATTCGCAAATTTGTACCATTTCCGATCAGCTACGACAACAAAAATCACATTTTACTAATCGCTACAAATATGCAACACACAGTGATTATTTATAGAAATAATGGCTCAATTCGTACAGCATGCGTTGTGAAAATGCAAGATATAAGCATATTTGCACACAAACCAATTAATACAGATTATATAAATTCAATAAGGATACTTCTGCACAAAATTTTGTGCAAGCTACACCGTAAAATCCGAAATTTTTATATTTAATTTTAATGAAAATCGAGTAAGGTATGACTCTACCACAGTTTCGTTATTTTCTAAATATCCCTTAATATATTAATTTTCATATTAATACTAAAAGTGTCCGTAAATACATATCAATTCCTGGAACTGTTAATTTATCATAATATACGAGAACTTCGTTACGAGATTGTCAAAGCTAATTATATTGCAAAATATATCACCGCATGTTTTTCCGTGAATAACGCTTTTTATGTGGACAAATTTCCCAGGTAAGACCTTCAAGAAACACAGCTATTCAATGAGTGCGAATCATCGGTGAACGTTACTTCCAAGAATATTGATTCTAACTTTCACCGAAAGCCATAAAATATAACGCCGAGAATTTCAAAAATACAGGTATTGCATGGTTGGTTAAATATAATTCAAACTGTGTGGCAGATGCAGCAACGTACATTACAAGTTGCCTTATTTGGTGATTTAGCATATAAGGAAGTTTCTTCCCAAAATCCAAGCAGATTCCAGGTATATATCTGCAACATCGTATAAACGCACGGCTGCTGTAATGTGAGATTATACACAAAATTGGCACGAACAGTTTAATTCACGTATTACTTAAATATATATATGTCATAGCAGGCAGTGTTGAACTTTCGCGATTCATACTCATTGAAAAGAAAGTACATAGAATAAGCGCTAATACTGTTGGGTTAGTAATTTTACCTTGATATTTTGTTTACTTAAATTTACGTTCTTACTTTGTTGAGCATTTATCGCTTCATTTTGCTGCACATAAAAGCTGGTTAAAGTCAAATAAATTGTCTCCATGCGTTAACTAATACACGCTTTCAAGGTTCTCCCACTTGGCTGTTCCACATTTTTTAATTAACGAGGATCTCACTAAAGCATAGCACAATTCAACAAGCCATAAAACTGACTGAACGGTTAAAAAATATACATGGTTGAACACTATGTTTGCTGAATTAATGTCAGCTGTTACTTAGAGTAAACCCAACAGTAATAATATGAATATTAAAAAAGCTAGCTATATTTATTCTGCTATTTTTTATTAAAACTTCTAGATTTTTGTGATTATCACCATATTATGCTGTATTTTATTTAGTCTTATACCTAACCTATCACAATCTATGTAGGATTCCTAGGTGACGCCTATCCGTACCTAAAGCATAACATAGCATGCTGGCATGTTCAACTATCGGCTTAGCAATTACACGTTTGAAACCTACTTTTTCAATATAATGTATGGTTGATACCCAAGTTAATCTTATTTCCTCATTACCTCACCATGTTCACATAATGTATATATTACATAAAACCCGAGTGCCATATTATAGGTTTTTGGTTTATAAAATTTGCCATTTAATGAATTCACATACGTGATTACTATGAAACATATAAATTCAAAGTGTCGCAGCAGTATGTATTAAGGTATGCAACGGTAAGCAAAGGTTTATTAAACCATGCTTGAATCGAAATTCAGACAAAGTGTTAATAATTTAAGGCGTTCACACCGTGTGCTCATGTTAAAACTATCCAACGGCAACAATTTTTTATAAACAAAGGTTACTTAAATCATGCTTGAATAAAAATTCAAACACCGTGTTAATAATTTAAGGCGTTCACACCATGTGTTCATGTTAAAAATACCCAATGGTAACAATTTTTAATGCATAAACAAAGGTTAGTTAAATCATGCTTGAATACAACCGTGTTAAGAATTTAAGGCGTGCACATCGTGTGTTCGCATTAAAAGTATCCCACGGAGCAATTTTTAATTCATGAGCAAAGGTTCATTAAACCATGCTTGAATAGAAATTCGAACACCGTGTTAATAATTTAAGGCGTTCGCACCGTGTGTTCATGTTAAAGGTATCCAACGGTAACAATTTTTAATAAACAAAGGTTACTTAAATCATGATTGAATAAAAATTCAAACACCGTGTTAATAATTTAAGGCGTTTGCACCATGTGTTCATGTTAAATGTATCCAATGGTAATAATTTTTAAGATATACAGAAGCAAAGGTTAGTTTAATCATACTTGAATAGAAATTCGAACACCGTGTTAATAATTTAAGGCGTTCGCACCTTGTGTTCATGTTAAAGGTATCCAGCGGTAACAATTTTTAATACATAAAAAAGTTAGTTAAATAATGGTTGAATAGAAATTGGAACACCGTGTTAATAATTTAAGAAGTGCACACCCTGTGTTCGTATTAAAGGTATCCAGCGGTAACTATTTTTATTAATAAGCAAAGCTGAGATTTGAACACCGTGCAAATAATTTAAGGCGTTCGCCAAATAATTTTCAAATATGTGCGTGTTAAAAGTCCGCATTGTGCGAACTAGGCTTTAGCGTTGCATGGCCATCGGCAGGATGAACGGAGCAAAGAATACAAGCGCGGGTTCCACTGAGGGCGTTAGGGGAATAACCTGTAATTTTTTTATTTTTGTCCGTTGGTGTAACTAACTAGTCGGTAGTGGAACTACGTTTGTGAGCAGAGCTTGGGCTGTGGCATTACGAATGTACTCAATTTTATGTTCTTGTAACTACATTGCATAGGGCTCTATCATTGGTAAAAATATTATATTTGAATTCTTCGACATAAAAAACCTATAATGGTTTGATCGAAACGATTCTATTTCAATAAACAACACAAATATTGCAAAATTCTCTATTTTAGCTTCATAAGCGTAACTAATTAGCTAATTACTAATTAACCACTCAAAATTTTTTAATCCCAAATATCAGGTGCACACTCTGACATGATAGGCTTTCAAACAAAAAAGTTTTTTTTTAAATCGGTTCAGTGGTTCTTGAGATCCGTCGGACCGAACGAAAGGACGGATATCGACCTTTTTACTCAGAGACAGAAAATAAAAACGCTTCGCTCAGCGTCCCCGAGCTCCGTTCAATAACTTTCTATTGAGGTGGGTGGGTTTTCACAAATTTTTTGTTCGATAGCAAAAATGACGACGATGGGCCTTGTTTTTAAGGCGTATAGGTTCGATGAAGCAAATTTCCACTATAATAGACTGCCTTCATCTGGTTGGTTATATTGCTTTCAATGTATTTAGAAAAGTCTACATTTATAAGTTGTTCGGTACGCTGAATACTGTGGTTTGGTTATCTAGAGCCTAGCACGAATATTTCATACACTTTCAGTGGTTTTAAGGGGGTTAGGAAGGACGAACCCATTATCACAATATAGTCTGTCTTCTGTTTATATTTAACTCTGAGGATGGTGTCTACCGGTTTTTCTGTACACTGAAAACGATGGTTTTGTTATCTGACGGCCAACATGACTATACAATATCTCTCCAGGGTTTTAATTTGACCTTCGGCGAATAGGACTTACCAACTAAATTTATAAGCTTTTCCTATTTTGGTATTGCGTTGTTTTCTGAGCCTTTAGATAAATACATATTATAGGTTTCATGACACAGAGAATAGGACGGTGGTATTCTTTAACTCCTATCAGAGCAGCATAACATTGCTTCAAAGGTAGTTTTCGCACTGGCACGCATACAAAACGGGCTACGATTAGAGACGTAGTGAGTACAGCGACAGATAAAACTCATCCTCACTTGCGAATAATATCAAATTATGAATGGTAAGATATTCCAAAAATAGTGGTTCCTGAAAAAAGCAACTTGAAAAAAAAAGCGTATAGGACTAACACGGTCACAATGGTTTTTTGTTCACTGCCTTCAAATGGCTACTGCCGTACCTTATCAAGTGTGTTTCACCTTTAAATGCGTAAAGGGCAAAAAATTGTGAGATAATCGTTCCCAAAATAGGCTAGTGATGTAGAATAACATTAAGCAATCAAGCAGTCGGAAACAAAACCTAAAAATTATACCTCGAAATTTGGCACATCCCTTCAAATATAACAGCAAAACTGCTTTCGGCCTAAAGTTATCTCAGCAGAAAAATTAAGTTGAATACAAATAAAGCTGACAATTATTCATAGAACGAAAGACAGTGTCCATATAAAACAGTATAAACTGAAAAAACGTACAACAAAAATTGAAGCAAACTCCAAAAAAATCAAATACTGGACCCCATATACCCAACACAGCTATTTTAGACAACATCTTCTTGTAAATCACATTTTCGGTCATGTACTTAATGCTTCCTGATGCTGACGCAGAGTTGCCTTTCAAAAGGAATATGGGTTTAGAAAAACAAAAAGTGGCATTCTTCTATACGATTACCTGCGCCCAAACACTGCCAGTTTACTAATACCTGTTGTAATACACCCAGGCCTTGAAATACACTTTCAGGATGAAACACGAAACTATGTCCGCGCTGTAATAATGGGCTATATTGTCTCAAACAGAACCAATGTAACATACCTGCCTGATAAGCTAGCTATAAGTAATAAACTAGCTTAAGACATAGTGATCTCCAGAAAGCGGACACACTGCCAAAATCTAATTACGCTACTCATACAGCTTTACAGCATCAAATGTTACGCCGCTCATAATAACAGCTGCCCTGTTTGTAAGTACAATCAACTAGTTCTATCTGGTTTTTTAACAACTAACCGATCTTTCGCAAAGATTTATAATACATTACATATAATAATATTGCCTGATGACTCAACGCAGTAATTTTACCGCTGCAACAACCCTGCTGTTCAGGTTTAATACCGTTATTACAAAAGCGAGAGCAATATATAGAAGTAACATTTGTTTCGGATTCAAGGATACAATTTGCTAAGACAAATAGCACATTATGTCAATTACACTGAAATAAATAAGATACAAAATAATAGTACATACACATATAAATTACATTGTTATCATGATCAAATATGTTGCATGTTAAAACTTTAATTCTATTAAATATATAATATTTATTTCTGCTTAGATGTGCAAACTGTTCAGCTAGATGTTATTCTGGGACTGTTGGGTAGAAGAACGCGCAATTTACAAGTATCAGAAAAAATTAGCAATCTTACACGAAATAAACCTAAAACAGTGCTTGCGAAAAAATTTTAAATGTCATTATGGTCAACAAGTTTGGCCGAATTAGCTGTTGAAAAAGGTATCAACTAAACAGTGATGGGGACAACCATTATTGAAAGAATTACAATGGACTTAGCCCACTTGCGGTTTTTAAAACTTAGCTGGACGATGTATTTCATATCCTCATACATTATTACGTTTAAATTACTAGAACTAATGCAACTGGTGTTTCTGTTGTTTATTGGTGCTATGGCTTCTTTACTAAACACCTATGCTGAGCCGTTTGGTTTAACGCCAATAAATATAGTTATTTGCTCATAAAACCAACAGAATGATACTATAATCCAAAATAAAACAGATTGTAATCAATTTTATGCAATCCTTCAATAAATGCTAACAAATCCATAACATATTTGTAAAAATATAAAGACAACAAAAACAACTTTGGTTGGTTTATATACCAGGAATTCTGTTCGCCTTCTTGTTGCTAACAGCATAAACATCTAAAATATTTAGGATCAACCGCAACTACGGCTTATCCAATGGAAAAGAGTATTACACGTTGATGTAGCGGAATAACGGTTTCTGGTTAGCTAACCGCCATACATAAAACAAGTAAAAATATAGGTTTCATCGGCAATGCTCTAAATCCTTCTGAATTTAAGTCTTAACTTAAACCATTATCTTTCGCCATTCCTTCATCGTCAAAAATTATAATTATCATCTAAACTGTCATATGACTTTAGGCATTTTGAAGCCTTATTTAGCAAAAAGGTCACATTAAATGCTTCTATTATTTCATAACTCACATGTCTAAAATCATAAATCAGACCCAACAGTATTCGCTTGTCCACAAAATAACACATCATGATAAAATCATGACCTTTAGATAGAACAAATCAATGGTTTATTTTCACTAATATATAGTTATTGTCATTTGCATCTCGTTAAACGATTTAAGAAAATATCAACGATTAATAACGCTTTGCTAATTTTAAACCCCATTAAAAGTTAAACGAATATGCGCTGTCGCTGGCTGCAACTATCAGCTGTCAACATAAGTTGTAGTCGCAAATTTGAAGCTTTGTTCTAAACTAACATAGTTTTAACATTAACTCTTTAAAAGACTTATAACCAAACATGTTGTACAATACATATTCGTCAAATGCCTGATATTCTACTTGATTCACTAATAATAAGGCTGCCGCTAAGACTATTTTCATAAACAAAACCAGTTGCGGCGCTGGTAAAGTATGTCCAACGATAACTTTACCAAGCCGCTTCGACTTTAGCAGCCCAATTGTCATTGAATCTTGCTTCAATTTGGTCAGAAGTTTGATCAACGAATTTCATGCGCTTTGACTCTACCAATCACAGAACCAACCGATAGCATCTAAGTTGATGTTGTGATGACTGATATTTGCTATGACTTTGGCAATCGTTAGCAAAGTGAGCTGGTCACTATGTTAAAACACATACGGCAAATCAACTTGATTTTGAATTGTTAGAATATTTCAATTCTAAAGATTTAGGACTAACAGCTAATCATGCTTTAAATGAACACTAGGTAATCAGGTAAATTTAGCAAAAATGGTTTTAACGCTCTTCGGCGGTGGTCAAGCTAGTTCGGAATTATTTTAGGACGAAAGCAATTTTAGAACAAACAGCGGCTGGCATAGTGCTTTCTGACAGTCAAAACTAAGTGAATCTGGAAAAACACGTATGAATGCCATGATTTATAAACGATGGAGTGGCGTGTAATGGATCTGGCGGTTGTTGGATGGTGAATAGTGACAACAACTATAATGGTGCTGTAAAATGATACATTTGCTGATACCCAACAGCTACCACATTGACTGGTTCTTACTGCAAGCACACCACTTGGTTTGCGATGAGCTATAGCGTTCAAGTTAGATGAAACTTCACTGACTCATTATGGAAGAAGGAGCAAAGCATATTGTTAAATGGTTTCTCCTTACTTTTACGTGAATCTAAACCCATAACTTTTTGTGAGAAATGTCAAATAAAAATGTATACAAATCCAATTCACAAAAACTGTATATCTTGAAGGCTATCCAAATAAGTTGTCCTCTGGGTGACATGGTTAGAAATGCAGAAATATACGTTTTTCACTGAAGAATGTATTATCTTAACAGAGAGTTACAACACGGGTGTCTGCCCATCAAAAACGTAAATTATATATGAAGTACCTGCATACAAACACTTTTTAAATGTGTCTATCTTGGCATCCTGATTCACTAAGATGTTTAACTTTTTATGAACACTGTCATAAAGACCATACATGTACAATGTTTCATCAAATAGACTGTTTAAATCTCTCTCAGCTTGGAGACACTATAAAAGTGTTTCAGTAATGGACAGTTCTCTGTATATCAAACAGTGAGCAATTTAGCCTAAGTGTATAGACAGAAGCTACACAAAAATTAAACCTGTTTTGTTTTCAAAGTAAATTTTAATATTCATATTTCTTATTAAAGGAACACATGCAAAGTGTTAAATCAATATATAATTGTATCTATCACAACAGCTAAATGGATGGGTCAAAGAAAACACATACATCTGATATTTGCAATATGTCATTGACCACCACATACATCAGCAATCTTTTCATTTTCATGTACATTGGCTACCCAGCAACCAGCATAATCTCTACTACAAACTTAGGCCATGGTTTCTTGACCTACACGTTTTATGTTACATCCTCCATATGTGGTCTCTGTTGGTAATATGTTAATAAGCTTCTTGGTCATGTTCCACTATTCACCCTCCAATTTGGACAATGTTGAAAGCGCCAGAATCTTTTTAAGTTCAGGATCTTAAAGATTCATGTATTTTTGTCAAATTTAATGTTTCATTGTATAAGTGATAACACAACGGTAATGGAAATCACAACTACCAGACACGTAGTTATCATTTTTGAAAAGAAACAATTTATACTGACGCATTTTGTAGTTCAAATGATATGGTTACATGAATACCATAAACAACATAAACTAGTTCACGATGGGAAGTTTGGTAATTGTTCAGTTCCACTGTAATCAACTTAAACAGTTTGGTGAATACAATCAACTTGCAGGTTGATGGTAGAGCTTGAACGTAAAACAAAACTAGTGCTGGAACCATAATAACACAGTAGGATAACAAATTGGAATGATGCCATTGCTGTAAACAGTATAACCTGGATGGTGCAGTGTATATATGGTGATGCAGCTCAGATGACAGTTAAAATAAACAGTCTGGTGGCGATGGGACTGTAAACATTGTAGAGGCTGTGGAAAACATGATCTAGAACCATTTTCACTGTACAGTATTGACTTTTTTTTTTTTTTTCAACAACAACATACTGTTGTTGGCAATCTAGCGTAACAATACCCAAAGCAACCTAAAATAATTGATATGACTAAGAAATAAACATAAACTATTATGGATAACAGGCTGATTCCCAAAATATATGACGATCCAGAGTGGATCTAGAAACTGGCAATTATGGTACAACAATCAGTCGCAAACAGTTGTACTGCCCGTCAGGATTAGCGCTGGTCATTTAATGGTTATAATATACAACATGGACATGAAGTTGACACTACAACAGATGAGTGACAAAACAGAGGTGGCATTACACAACAAAATGGTATGTGATATTAAACATTAGGCGATTCCTCAAAACTGTTGAAAAAGAAAACATTGACGGTATGTGGCAATCAAAGCTGGAGCTAAACGCATACAGCAATAAACAATATGGCGGTAAAACATCAGCCTATAAAACAACAAATGTAACGGATATTGAACACCTGAAGAAATCACAATGATGTTATCTTGATATGAACGAGATATATTATGGTTGATAGCTAACCAATGTCACAGCTTCTTCTCGGCAAGCGGTTAACAATTAAATCTTGGCCGCAGTATCCAAAACTGACTGCACAAAAGGGATGAAACTACACGATGCTGCCATTATCGTCTGAAATAATCAACAAAACATTTAGTAACTCCATTCCTACGCTGACAATAATAGTGTAATTTGTCTACTGAAGTTGATATTTTGATAAAAAATCCTTATTAAAACAAGACGCTCTTTTGGGATTCAGGCTTCAGCTCGTTTGCATTCAATCACTGGTGCGATGGCATACAATTGGGTAGTTGTAGCGCTTCAGGTATGTCGATGCTAAGATTTTCAAC
>JASANE010011611.1:0-60377 GCA_030248225.1 Trileptium ribeirensis
ACAACCACATCATTAATTTGTGAAACACTTTTGCAAGACGAAACTAAAAAAATCACAATTCAAGGTAAAACTGTTTAATATTAATTTCAAAGTTTGAAATAAAAGCATATGGCACACAAGAATTAAACTTTTTCCTTAATGATACATAACCTGTGCAAATTTACTACTAACCATCACAGAAGTTATGAATGAGTGCAGCAGAATTTGGACAATTTGACGCAAAGTAGGTTGTTTTGCCGAGATTATTGTGTTACGACGTGGAATGTAACACTGTAGAAATGTCAATTCAAGCCTTCTACGCAACGAAAATTTTAACATGGATAGCTTTATTACATACTAATGAGTAGTAGGAAAAAGGCGGGTTCTGCGTCAAATGATTAATGACCTGTCAAATTTTTAGGGGAAATATTGACCCTGGGTCACGTGACCTGTCACAATGTCCTGTCTAAATGGTTACAAGCATAACTCATCAAACGCTGGTACTAATATGTCGGCGAGCGTTCGAAATACTCGTCAAAATGTACTCTACTGCCATCTAGTTGGTCCAAAATATGTAAATCCAAGTCCAGTTTCGTTAGGAACCAAAATACGATTTTTGTCATTATACATTATCAAATATATTTAAAGCACCAAAACTCTCATTCCAGCACCTATCACACTAAAACTGGTAAGTGAATTTTTACAAGTGTTTTTGTTCGACGGGTTTTGGCCTCTCGTTATGCACTCCAACTGTTTCAAAAGATACAGAGATATATCGTTACCCTCTTATGGTATAGAAACCAATTTTGGACCTTTTGTATTAAAATATTAAAAGATTTTTTAATTTACATATTTAGTTAATTTCAAGACTGATTACTCTGCTGCTGCGTGGCTTCGAAGTAACCTCAGCGAATGCGTAATTGAATGAGCTAAGATTTGGTGGATTTATAGATCCTACCCTTGTCTATGAAACACAAGTACCAATCATCTTCCGTACTTTCTCCGCATATATCTTTAGGTTAAAATGCGATTTTTCTATCTATTTAGGCTTTAGCGCGCCAATAAATATTAGCTAGCTATACGATAGCAGTTACTTTTGCATGAACAAGTATGATGGACCGGAAACCCAACGGTTCAGCGAAGGTTCTAGTAACGACAAAGTTTTGGATCCCAAAAACACAATATGCTAAAAACATAATTGTACAGATGTCTTACTCTACAAATGATGCACAACTTTTGAAACGAGTGACAAAAGTTTCACGCGCTCTCACAAATATTTTCGGTGTCATAATAAAAATAAAGTGGTAGATTTTGTTTGAGTATATAATCTAAGCGCTGAAAACAAAGAGTTGAGCAATAATTTTACCGTTTTTAACATTTTACTGCGCATATGATAGCGTATCAATTTTCAACGGAAAAACAATTCTCGTATAACATATAAAAAAATCTCATCTACAATAGCACTGCGTGCAAATATAATATACACAGCACATTACTTTATATTTGACGTTTGATAAATATTTATATATATATATTAACACACACTTTTGATGCAATCTGGAGATTGTTTTACGCAACCGTAGAAGCTGTGATTAAGTAATAGTTGTAGCATTAAAAAGCGTGCATTTCAGACATTTGTATGCATTTTTTGAGGAATTAAACAAGATACTTCTTGTTAAAACTTTCATGCGAAATTTCGCTTCTAGACTCAAAATTTTATTAGAGTCACTAATGGATTTTTAATCGGTTTTTGACTTGGTCATTAGGACCATTTTGTCAATCAAAAATTTAGGCCATTAGGATCCATCATTTTAATCGATTTTTGAGATGGTCATTAGCGAGCTTTTCGCTCTCAAGCGTAGCTAATGTATTTTTAATCGATTTTTGAGTTTGCCGTTAGCATCAAAAGTTACAATCAAGTGTGAAATTAAAATTTTAACGGAACTTTTGCTTCAAAATTTACAAAATTTTGCAAATAGGTCAGAAGTTTGCTAAAATTAAAATTTATTTCAAAAATTCACCCCGAGCGTTTTGAGCACTATAAAAGCAGACTGTCAGTCTCAGTTTGCATCAAAGTTTGTTTCGATCCACACGACGAAGACGACGTTGAAGAGGCTGAGTCTGGCCTAAAAGACATTTTATGGCAGAGTCTTGCCTTACAGGACTTGCAATCTTTTATAGATTGCTCCTTATAGTGTCACTGCGTCAACATATGTTGGCCGACAATGCAGGACACACGTGCTTCTGCGTTGACCGCGTCTGACTGACATACAGAGCACCCGTGCTTCTGTTCAGACCTGGTTGACTGGCGAATGCAGGGCACAGCTGTAAGGGGCTTTTTGTAAAAGTGTGGTAATCCTGTAAGACAATGCTTTGTCATATAATCTCTAAAAAACAAAATCATTGCATTGTAAATACACACACTACATTGTAGAGGTGATGCCACCAAATGGAGAAAGACAGAGATGGGTTGTCGTTTCTTTGCACCATGTGCCCAGATGATCTGTCATTCTCAACACATACGGCATTATCCTCACGTCCCACCTGGGACGTAAAATAGCGGAACGCATTTTTTAGAGTCTGGCATTAGGTATGCTGGATTAGGGCTAGGATGACCACCCTTTTTTGTTGCTTGTACCAATCCAACTGATGCGATTGCCTGCTCTGTTGGCAACGTGTTACGGTAGACACTTCGAGCCGGTAACCTGCCATCTAAGATGCAACTGTCAGTTGGTTCCCAAACAAGCAACCTATACACGCATAGTATTATTACTGAGCATTAAAGATAATGTGCGGGATGTCGTGACATCCCATTCCAAACACACAAACGATTCCCATTACTTCTTCCGACGTTTCCGACGCAGTTCCAGCAACTCCACAGAGGGTGGGAATGTATCTGGTACGTCCATTCCCAGAGCCTCCTGCTCGCGTAGTACACCAATCTGTCGTTTCAGCTCACGAATTTGTTCTTCCTCACGCTTTCGCTTTGAGAAAAAATTTCGTATGGTATCCATATTGAATACCTAAAATCATGTACAAATCCTTTTCATGTGCAATTTTTTTTTGGTTTTTTATTATACAAATTCAACAACACATTTAAACACAAACATTAAATCCATTCAATTTTATTATCATCTTTAGTCATCTTCAAAGTTTTCGTAAATTCCCCCATAACGAACAGAACCATAGATTCGTTTAGAGTTTTCGCAAAGTCCATAATCAACCTAAGATTGCCATCCTTTACTTTGGAAACGTAGTTACCGCAGCTACTTGAATGATCTGGAGACACGTCCACAGCAAACACACCAAATCCCCCAAACATGTCGATAGGTGAGAACCCGAGGTCCCGGTTCCTATAGTTTAGTCCATGTAGCAGATTAGCATAAACCTCAGGACAACTTTTTGCGTTGACAACAAGCGGTGTTTGTCCCGGTAACGTTAGATTATTGACCAGCACTTGAAACTTTGACATCTCCGGAAGCTTTAGGTTGTAAATGTTCTTGCCCACGTTCCCATTGTAGGTGTCTTTTGACACCATCCACACAAATATCCTTCGAGGTAAATCATCCTCAAACACTGTATAGTCAAAGTTTTGGTTATCTTTTCCTAAACCAAATGTTCGCAACTCGTACGTAACACAAGGGTAAAGAGCTCCCTTCGATCGGTATATTTTATCATAGTGGTCCAAAGCACCACTTTTTAGCTTCAACAGGCTTGCTCTGAGTATCGGTTCGCTGATGATCATATTGCATTGAGCATTGTCCTTTGCTTGAATAATTTGTGTTAGAGCACTTCGAGAAAATTTCAACGATACTTCCGTCTGTGGTGGTAGATATCCGCCATTGAATATAACCGAAGTCACCACTGGTAGGTATAATGTACACTCATCACTGTTGAAAAAGTACGCTTGTCTAGCTGTAGCACCCTCATTGTCTTCGAAACTATCCATAGAGTAAGCACTATCTTGAAACCAAAGAGCAGTACGGAGATGGCAGTTTCGCTCTTCACTTGAGTAATGTAAAAGGTTTAATATATAGGTCATCCAAGGATAGTTTGCTTGGTTTGATGTTATAATTTCATTGTTGATTTTAACATCAACTTGACTAAATACTGCATAGCCAAATTGATTACAAGGTACAACTGCAAAGGTTTGTCTTTTATTTCGTTTCTTTGGAGGTGACACGTTGACTGGTGCTTGGGGTGGTTGAGCCACCGATTTGGTAATCAGTTTTACTTTGAATTTGAGAAACAACCGATTCATATCCACCAGGTAATCAGACTTTGGAATCTTAAATTCCAACGGTGTCGCAGCATCCTCAATCTGCTGTCCGCTGACACTGGTAAACTCGACAAGCTGACAGCTCTCAATTTCATGTTGTTGTTGAGGTTTTCGACTCCAGTCAAGATTACTGTTTTCCATATTAGAAAATTTTCTTGGATTTTAAATGTTTCAATTTCTTTTCATGTTTTTTAATCCTTCGTCTCACAACTTTTTTACGTTTTAACGTTTGTCGCTTAGGCTTAAAACTCTTTCGCTTAGGTTTCAGGGTCTTCCTTTTGGGTTTGTACCTTTGTCCTTGAAACACTGGGTTGATCTTCACACTAATAGACATTGTTTTAAATATTAACACACATAAATCCTTTTCATGTTTTTATAAACTTTAAATGTAAGTACAAAACTTTATCCGCAAACGAAGAAATCGCATTTCCTGCATTGTCTGTTATCTCAAAAACCAGGTCTGAAGTAAACTTGTTCTTCAATTTGGAGCAAGTCTCCACCTTTTGTCCTGTTAAAACACAAAGTGTTTCTGCAAAACCACAATTTAAAATTTTAGGTTCAATAAAATTTGCCTTTATCATGTAAGGCATTTTATTTTTATCTATGGATCCAAATAACTTGTAACCCATCACAAGGACGTAATCAGCTTCAATTGGTATAGGAAGCTGTACTGTCAAATCATTTAACTTTCTCACAACAATAATCTCCATTTAAGCTGTTTATAAATAGCATAGCCTTTTCATGTAGTGCTGTTGTGTTTTTTCTTTATTTAAAAAATTAAGTTACCTACATCATATACAATATCATACATATCACCAAGAGACTTTACACCTGTTATTACAATTTTCCCTGTTCTAAAGACGGACAATGTCCCACTTTTATATCTAAAACTCAAACTTGGAAATAATTCCGGTAGATATGTTATAGTGTAATCGCCTCTCAGCTTTTCATATAAAACATTTAAATCAATAACAGCATTACAATTATACACACCAGTTACAGAACAAATTTCAAATTCAAATTCATCAGTCCAGTATCCAAAGTTTTTCAAAATTTTCTTCAAATTCTTCGCATCCAAACGCACATCATCCATTGACTTATATCCCATAAATACCAGTTTGCCGTTTGGCCATATCATAACACTTCCATTTAACAACTTTACAGTTCCAGCACGAAAACGACATGGGTTGTATCGTAATCGCTGTAGAACACTGCTAAGTTGTAGCAAGCTAATGTTATTACTGGTTGTGGTCTTTACCACTAAGTTGGTTATTTTGAAGTCCATAGCGAACTGACATCCAAAGACGACCGTACCAGTTGTCTTTAGTCCAAAGACTGATGTCGTTGACGTTTGCGTCTTCTATATATAGCCCAATACCGTTGCCAAACTTGCTGGCCTCTGCAATGATAGCATTTTTTGTAGACATCAACAAGTCGTAAGTGGGGTTATGTTGATTGACTTTAGCCTCCATAGCTTTAAGTACGACATCATACCTGACCTTGTCCCATTCTGGTTGGTCGAAGAACTTTAAATTTTCCCCAATATTTATTATCTTCTTTGGAGAACGCTCCATCAGTATTTCATATCTTGCTTCATAGCAGTTGAAGTAATTTGCCTTTTCCGATTCATAATATTGTTGAATACTGCTATACGTCATATCATCCACCTTGAAATCAGCAACATGTACGCTGCTCAACGGACAGTAGCCTGTAGCAAATAACGCCAAGGCTCGACCGTCTTTCGATTCACAAATCTTAAACGTAGTTGCTGTTGACATATTGTTCAATATAAACGTTTCCACTCGATACTTTTCTTTTCATGTACTTCTTTACCTCTCCCTAAAGCTCCATTCGGAACACCTTGCATATACTCTGTTCGAAATTGGTCAATGTCTATTGGACGGGGAGCTGAAAATTTTCCGCTGTCAGTTACTAAATACCTTAATATATCGTATAGTGTTGACCCTACAGATCCATCATTATACTGAACACGGTTGTTTGCATCTTGCTTTACGGGTTTCAAATGACTGGAAAGGAGTTTGACCTTGGACTGTAGGCGCTTGGAAAACAGAGTTGAAATATCCTCCTTTGATTTATCCTCAACTGTGTCTACACTGATTTTCACTGGTTCTCCATCAGTTTGAGTTTGTTTCTCTAACCAGCTAGGAGAAACTAAGAGGTATCGCTTGGCCATACTGCAATCAATGTTCTTAAAAGATCAATTGTAACATGTTGTCTTTTCATGTTATCAGATAACTTCAGAGATGATAGTTTGTAAATTGTAGAACGTTGTTTACGTAGCAGCTTAATCTGTTGCTCAGTAAGAGGAATGTTGCCATATAAAATATTATAACAAATTTCGCTCAAAGACTTGATTATGGATACAGGGGCAGACTTCATAAAACTTTTAACACATTTTTTGTCAGTTTTAACCAAGGCACAGGCCAGAGATATTGTTGCGGAATGACGTTCCATATCTTTTATAGATATCAAGATAACGTGTCTTTTCATGTAGGTTTGTATACTGCAGTTTGATCAAAAATATTTTCCCTAACACGTAATTCTTCAGGTGTATTGGGCTTGAGATCAATCATTAGATAACTGTAGGGTTTGCCATTAGTTGCCATTTCAAAAGCTGTAGACAGGAAATTGGGCTTATGAGGCCACATTTGTCTTCCTAATGTTGCAATCATTGATTTCGAACGTGGGTTTGGAAATAGAAATAAGTACTGAGCGTTTCTGGAAATTTCTGTCATGTACTTTCCAGAATGATAAAAGTTTTGCACTATAAATATAGTACTAATATTTGCATGTCGCATTCGGGTAAACATATTTGCCAATGTTTTGTCATTTGAGTACTCCATTAAATCATCAAGAATGTAGAGTGTTTGTCCTTCATTCCTTTCAACCACGGTGGGGAATCCTTCTTCAAACGTTAAATGATCCATTTCCTCTGACAATTGATGATACATAGGTTGCATCATTCCATAACACCAAACAACCTTTTCAAATTGCTTATCAAATAGATTTTTACGCAACAGTTGAGCCACAAGATGAGTTTTCCCTACTCCTGTTGCGCCTGACACAATACAGGTAAACGGTACTTCTAACGGTATTGACTCCATTTTTAAAATTGATAAGTGGGTCATACTCTTTTCATGTCTTGTTCACCCACCCAGCTGTTGAATTTTTCAGGATATCCAAGCCATTTTACTAAATATTGACGAGTACCATCTTTCATTCTACGTTTTCGCAATATTTTCTCAATCTTAAATGTATCTCCTACACGTACCTTTTGAAGTTCCTGCTCGTACCATGTTCCCAAGATATCTTCTTTTCCGTAATCACTAATTTTATAACGCGGTGGATCTGAAGTTATTCGTCTTGTAATATAAAATACTTCTTGAGACCATTGGGGTTTGTACCCCTTATCGAAGATAAATTGAGCACTTGCAACCCTTACAGCATCGTTGAGCTTAAACTTGTATAAAATGTTTCTATGTCCTCGTGGAGGGTACAAAATCTTTAAAATATCCGATTCATTTTCAACAGTTACATCTACCGGACGGAAACCATAACGATTCTTTGTATGGTTGTAGTTATCAACAATGTCTTGTAAAATGTCGATATATCGATAGGTATTGTGTTTGGTAAGGTATCGGTATATTTTGGATTTCAAAGTACGGATACACCTCTCTGCAACTGCAGCCTTGGTTTCGACATTCTGAGCAGTGTAGCAAATTATTCCATACTGTTGACAAAGGTTTCTGAAGGTGATATTTGTAAATTCAGTTCCACGATCGGAGAAAATATGATTTGGACGGGTAATGCGAAACATGGTTTCCAATGCTTCACAAACTAATTTTGAGTTTTTATACTTTAAGGGGGCAACTCTGGCAAATTTAGACAGCACATCTATAACCACTAGTAGATATTTGTTGCCATCATTATACCTAGACAATCGAGTCATATCTGCAAGATCAGCTTGCCATAAATCATTGAGACCCTTTGTTATTGTTTTAACCCTTCGAAACCTCTTCCGTTTGGGTTTATGAAGTGTATATGTATCCTGACCTTGTAGCCACTCTTTAACTTGCTGCTTGGAATAACCATATTTTTCAGCATGTTGGCAAAGTTTGTTTATCCCTGAAAACGCGGCAGGGCTTTTCAAGTTGTAATATAAATCTTCCAGCTTCATGATTAATATATACAAGATGCTATTATCTTTTCATGTTTATTGGGTAACTGGTTACAATCTTATCTTTATAAATATCATATACAATCCTCACTGTACATGTTAACATACCACAGGGCATTACTACACCAACAATATCATCAAATTGTTTCTCCATTATATATTCATTGTTTCCAATATACTTTATATAATCAAATTCAGTCAAACATTTTTCAATCACCCATTGTCTCGATTCTTCTGTCACAACAAACCACGACGTACTGCTGTTTTCATACTCCAAATGTTTCGTTTGCGCGTGATAGGAATAGGTCAGCATTTCTAATGTTTACTCTAAACAGTCGTTTTTCAAAGACCCGTTGCAGATTGAAGGTTGACAATTTCGCGATGAAGGAGTATTCCAGATTGCAATTTGTTAAATAAAATCCCTTGTATGTATCATCTGTTTGAATCAGCACGAGGAGATTCTTATACGGTACCACAAACCTTCGAAATAGATGTTCAGATACATCAAATAGATAGACGACTTTTTCACTCCACAGTTTGATTGAACGAGGAGGATGAAGTATTATCTCAAATTGTAGATTATCGTTTGCTCGGTTCACCCAGTGAATGTTGTAACCACGAGCTGGAAACCAAGATTCAATTCGAGGCTTTGTCCAATCTTCGAAACATAACGGTCCATTGAGTGATGTTCCTTCAACACAGGATTTCTTTTCATGCTTGTTAACCAGAAAACCAGTCTCTATTGCGATTGTTGTAAGCAGGGTAACGACTATTGCAATCACTTTTTTCAAATCAATTCTTTTACCACAGAAATTTTGCTTCTGATATATTTCGGGTTCTTGCTCCACAAATTCAGAAAACGAAACAGATTTGTTAGCCATATTAACTTGTAATGTATAGAATGTGCATCCTTTTCATGTATTTCATGCTAATTTTTTAAATTTTATTATAAATACAATAAAATACATATATCAAAACATACAAAGTAAAAATATCAATCAGAACAATCCATAATATCACAATGTCCGTATGGAATAGAAGTTACCCCATCTAGTAAAATATACCGCTTATCGTCATAAGCGCTCAAACTAATCTTATTCTGCTCAACCGTATACAGTTGATGTTTATTGTTTGAAATCTTTTTCATTAAATGTCTAAGCCTAGTGGTATTTCTTAAAGTCTGGATGTAATCATCCATATGTATAGCTTTTTTGAGGGTTTGTTTTTTGACGCCCTTTGCTCTCTTTTTCTCAACACCTCCACATTTCAAGGAGTACATTTTTGGTTTCAATCCACAAAATTCTTCAATAGGAATCCCAGCAGTTTCATCTTTCATTTTCCCCAAAACCTTTTTGTTTGTGGTAGAGTATAGGAAGTGATCGGGTGAATAGTCACTGGTGTCAAAATATTCTATGTCCTCCTTCATATCACCGTAGACATCCTCCGCGTTAATATCATAGCAGAGACTGTCGGTATCGGTAAACAGCAGATGACAATCATACCTGCTTTTGATATATTTATAGTGGAATTCGTACATTAACATTTTGGAGAGCTCAAGAACAGTAAAACCCACGTAAATTGGTTTGCATAAACAAACACTTGGTTTCTTCATTGAAACCGCCACTAAATTTTCATCAAAGATTGTACTACCACTATAACGAGGGTTTGATACCAACTTTTGAAACTTTTTCGGGCAATTTATAAGTTTAATGTCTTTGTAAGCTCGTACATTTTCCATAGTCTTTCCAAAGACTGCATTATTTAGCAGTTTAAATAAATCCTTTTCAAAATCACTCTTTGCCCCTTTGCGTTTTTCGGTATTAAACAAAATATAGGGTTTCATCCAATCCCGCTGGTTAAACTGAATTGCCCTATGGATTTTAGTTACCTTGAGACCCAATTCGGTATACAGTTTCAAATTCCTCGCATGTACGATATATTTAGCCTTGTTGTTCAAATTAGGGACAAGTTTTCTAATTGGGGTATATTTCATTCGGAAATCCTCCTTTACCTGGAGGCAATAGGGAGACAACATTGAGTCTTCAATTTTCATAGACTCAGGAGCAAGAGGGTAATCACTGTGTAGTGTGTGTAAGTAATCTGGGTATTCTAGATCAACTTCAAGCACATAAGCAATATCCCCATCGTTTTCACAATTTATTTTTGACAATCGACTCTCTTCGACCCACTTGAACCCATCTACAGGTAACTTCTGAACCATAGTCCATCCATATAAATTATTAGCATCCAAGTACATTATATAGTTTGACTCCTTACTTGGGTCATAATTTTCAAGATACTTGTTGTTGGCTTTGGCATAACGGTGTGAAATCATTGAAATACCTCCTCGTATGCCATGTTCAAAAAACATGTACATGTTGGAGTCTTTCAACAATTGTAACCGCACGCCTGTCAACTTTAAACAAGCATCCCATCCAAAACTTGGGAGCGTTATATAATGTACTGGGTCCAACTTATAATTATCAATAGCAAAATTTCTAAAACTTTCAAATACATCACATAATAATAAAACATCAGTCTTTACATAGAGATCATGGTATTGTCCCATGTTCTCTAAATTTAGTTCATTCCATACTTTTTCCGCATGTTTATATTCATCTTCAGTTATATTTTGATCATTCAGTTTATTATAGAACGCATCCATAGAAGGTAGCTGCGTATCATCAAAGCGTTCCCAAGAATCCATATAATCATAGGGGTACAGCCCCTTTCGTAATAATAGTTCTGTATTGTCGCCAAACTCCTCCGTCATTGCCGAAAATTTACCATCCTTCTTTAAATTGTCCACCAACGCTTGAAGCGAAGACGATAAAAATTGAAAACTGTCTTTAAATTTGAGAGGCCAAGTGTATTTTTAAGGCTTTGGACTGTCTTCCGCTGCCGTAGTATCTTCGCCTGCAACGTTATCCAAAAGTTCGTTATCCTCTATATCGCTATCTTCACCCTCACCTAGTTGATCAAGAGAAATCACATCAGATAAATCGTCTTCGTCAATTTCTAGATGAGGTTGGATGTTTGGTTGCATTGAGTCGTGTATAGCAAAGAGATGAGCGAGGTATCCATTGGGGTCATATGTTGCAGATCGTTGTTGTTGTTGCACAATTTGATGTTGAAGTTTGATGCTAAAGGACAGATAATCCTCAGCACCTTTGGGTATACAATCGAGCTCCATTTTGAGTTGACTGGTTAATTTACCAATCTCTTGCATGATTAGATGACCATCATACTTTCGCAAGTTGTGGAAAAATATATTGACATCCCGGTTTATCTTGTAGCTAATGTTGCATTCATTGTGGACTGCACCGCGGAATCGACCACAAAGATGACAGTGGTCTCTGACACGATCGTACAGCAGTTGTTTGCCACAAATGAAACAGTCTTTAGTGTAATGGTATTGATACCAGTCGTCTTTTGTCATTTGTAGCGATATTGGGTTATTGACACGTTCTTGGTACTTATTACCCAATTCAATTACATTGAGCAAAAAGTTTTTGACACAGTCTTTGCCGCGATATACTATGGGTTTCCCCATTTCCTTTGTATCTTATCCACAGCACTGAAAAATGTCAATCATTCCATAGCCGCACACTTGATGTTTTTGATAAGCTTCGGTGTATGACGTTGATGGACATGGTTGACAAGAATCGATGGGGAGAAGTAGCGTTTCAAAATCAGCGTAGATGGTGTACGGAGCTCGAAGCATTTTATGGGTGTTTCGGAATTGAAGAATGTCGTCTTTGGGGAATGTTATTCGGGTATATTCGTTGTTTTTACACATTTCGGTATGGAGATTCAGTTTTGCTTGAGAATATTGAGGAAGTAGACACCGCTGACAAAAATACAGCTTCCCCTTCTTTAATCTTTGTGTATGTAGAAGCCTGTCAATGTCTTTGATCCAACAATAATGTCCTTTGTATAGAAGTAGATTAACCACTCGCTCATACGATCCCTCATATATACGAAGAGGTATTAGCTTGCCTTCGTCACAAGATATCACGCTGACCCCAATAGTGTTTAGTTTCTCAAATTTGCAGATGTCGCTAACTTGAACCGGGAAGTTGATACCTTCAAAATTAAGTGTATCTTGAAATTGTTCATAGTAGACTTGACGATAGTTTCGATTTCCAGTAATATCTGGATACAGCGCAGACAATATTGCCCATTGAAAACATTTGTTGTCCGTGTTTTGTACGTTGACGACAGCCTTTTTAGCTTGAATTGTTTTTGGTAGAGGCGTATAAGTAGCCCCTCGTAAACCAACGTATCGAGCCAAGTGTAGATCAAGGTGTTCCACTTGTTTGACTATCCATCCAGATCCACGTTGAACAAACGTGTCAATGTTCTTTAAAATATCGTCGAATATCATTGATGTATGTTGATTGACGTTTGAAAAATTAAGAATCCGCTGTAGTTTGCCTGAGAAGGTTGCACTGATTGTCGTATCAGGATCCATATCCTTCTCGAACGTAACCTTCATCCCAACGTATGCTTTGAGACCATTCCATGTCGATAGCCGTTCTTTGATCGCATTTTCCAACTGGCGCCTGCTGTGATTGAGAAATACAGCAGGGTCCATCACGCTGCGACGTGAGGTAATTTGATAACTCTCCAAAAAACCGCGAAGTGGTTTGGAGAGCAGTGTAAGCATAAAACCAACCATTTCAGAAATGAAAGCCATTGTAAACTGATTACAAATTTAAAGTACACTAGCTTTTATACCCTTTTCATGTATTCATACCAGACGCTGATTGGTTGAATTTTTGGAATTGTGCCAATAGAAGCTTCTAGAACATTCCAAAGTGATGAGGCATTAATTTAATGAATGCATGTGTGGAGGGAGGCATTATATGTATTACGTATAAATTTATACATTATATATTATATAATGCGTGGGCGGAGGGGAAGCACTATATTTATGTATATATGTATGTATTTATTATAATGCGTGGGCGGAGGGGGGACTATTATTACGTATACATGTATATGTATTTATTATATAAGGGTCATTAATCATATTTGAAAGGTAATTAATCATTTTTGACAGGTAATTAATCATTATTTCCCTGACAGGTCATTAATCATTATTTCTCCTAAAAGTTTGACAGGTCATTAATCAAGTGGCCCAGAACTCTTATTTTTCCTACTACTCTAATGTATGGCAGATAACGCCAAAGTCCGATCAGATTATTGCAAGGAAATCAGTGTTGTCAAACACCTACAGTTAATGGGACAGAATATAGATAATCGCTTTGCCATTAATTGTTTCTTGAGAGAATCACATGGCAAAGAAATTCGTGAGTTCTAACTCTCAGTTTCTGAGCTATAGGTATTGCATTAGGAAATGTTTTGATTGTGCATAACGCGCTCGGGAAATACGACGTTCTATGTTCATCGGAAAAACACGATAAATACATCAGTAATCATAAATATGTTAATTGTGTGTACTTGGGTCACGTGAAAATTATTATTTTCTAGTGATGGCTTTTCGCCGATAGCCATTCTCAAAACGCACACATATCACACCGGTGTTTCCATATGCCCTAAAAAGCTAAAAAAGACCTAATTGTGATGCCGAAATCCTGCATTAACCTAGAGCATACACGGTAAACCATCGTTGGTTATTATATATTGATTTCGTAATTAAGTAGCAGGCACATAGCACAACTTCAACACAGAAATCAGGCCTCTAAACTTACGAAATGAAACAAAAGTAAAATGCTTCAATATACGTCCATCCCTCGATCACGGAGAAAAATACCCCACCAAGTGCCGTGTAGGCTAGCAATATTGAGAAAACCATAAGAACTGGGACTTGTTTGCCGTCGAGGCCTTCGAATTCATCATCGAATCCATTCATTTCGTTATCGTCATCTTGCAAATTTTCATCTTCTTCTTCGTCATCATCGTCACTATCATCATCCGCATTATCGTCATTATTGTTGTAGCTGTTATTGTTATTAATTATAATTTCATTATTAATATCTTTATTGTTGTTATTGTTATTGTTATTTTTATTAGTGTTGCTAATCGATATATTGTTCTCCAGTGTTTTGGTTGATGTTGCTGGTAATTCTTTCGAACACCCATCTTGACAATCCGATACCGATAGATGTTTGCTGCCTTCTTCAGAATCAACTTTAAACGGTAATTCACATCCAGTCTGGGCCCGTTTTCGCCTTTTCAGACGCTGACTTCTTCGATGACCTGATCTTGGCGATTTGATTAAATCTTCTGTTGTTACTGACTGCTTCATCATCGCTGCAGAACGACGTGGTTTCCCAACGACTTCCATACACTTGTTGATATGAACTGATAGGAATGACTGAAAAATAAAAAAACAAAAGATGTGATAAATAATACTGTCCATATTCTACTAAATGCGTGTAGTTTTTGAGGCAAACATTTTAATATTTCAGTCCCTGTTCTATGGGTTGGCCTCCATATGGTGTCCGTGACTGCATATTTATTTCACTACGTATTTAGTTTTCTTATTCTGCTGACAATCGCATGCATACAATATTTTTTATCTTTGAATTATTCAGACAGCATCCGCGGCGTTCGCATAACTATGTATGATGACAACAATGAAGATATCAACTATAGAGTTTAGGCTTACATCTGGAAGTAAAGTTTCAGACCGTATGGTATTTGAATTTGGGTCTATATAATAGACAAACTACCAGTGAATTTAACCCACCTGTCATATAGGAACAACTAATTAACTGATTAAGAGTAGCTAAGCAAGGAGTAAGCTAAGGCTAAAGACCAAACTAAGTATGCAACTGCAAATATATATGAACATATAATAATATATATGCTCCTATATAAAGGGTGTCCCATAAGTAAAGCCGCAGCGTTAAATTGACCAATCACGTAAAATAATAAACATATCTAAAAGCGTTTTGGTATGTACGTACTGTCATTATAACTTAGTTTTTTTGGTTAATAACCCCTACGCCAAGTGCGAACGTGGACCCCTCCAAGATTGATGCATTCTTTCACTCGAAAACGCAGACTTCGGCAGACATTTCAAACCATCTCATTCTCCAGAAGGTAGAGCTCTTCCGATATATCCTCCTTCAGGCACAGCTGGTATTATGGTTTGCGTTTTTATATATTCTTCTCAGTACTCTCCAGAAAAAAGACAGGAGGGCTTAGATCAGGAGAACTAGCAGCGCCATTCGACAGGACCTCGGCCATTCGATAACGGTCAGGGAAGGTTTCACCCAACCAGCGACGCACAGCCATAGCAAAATAAGGAGTCGTGACATTCTCATAAAGTTAAAGCTGTTCATATTTGGTAACTGTTGAATATTTGGATAAAACTCATTTCGCAGCATCATTAAAAGTTTGTCTGCGTTCACAGCTACATCGAAAAAGCACGGCCTAAAAATCCACTGAACCACATTCCTATCCATACTGTCAGACAAGGTGCATTGTATTGGTGTTCGATAGGGTTATGAGGTTTTTGTGCATGCCAATAAACACAATTATGGCGGTTAACATGGCCGTTCAGTTTAAAATTGCTTTCGTCGGACCACATGACTTGGCCAGCTAAGTCAGAATCATCGTCGCGACGCTGTAGCCACGTTTTACAAAATTTAGCCCCGCGATCATAATCATCCTCATTCATATCATGAATTAACGTCGGTCTAAAGGTTAGACTTTTAACAATTTGGAAAACAGTTGATTCGCTGATTACGGTTTCAACAGCACAACGACGAATTGATTTTGTCGGACTATTGTGAAAATGATAGCAAATATCAGTTATCACAGTATCACCAGATACCGTCGGTGGTCTCCCTATTCGGGACAAGTCAACTACGTGACCTGTTAGATCACACATTTTATTAATTGAGACAATAGCTTTATGATATGGTGGATGAAGACGAATGCTGTGACCACTGTTGCACAACTTGACGGTTTTTGGTTAACTGAATACAATCTTACTGCAGTTATTCGATTAGCCAAATTAAGTCGGCTACCAGACATATGGCTATACGTAGATATTTATATGTTCGGTTTTAAATCCTGAAGGTATGAGGTTTGTAAGTATATTACGTTAGTCTCAGCACAAATTTAAAGATGGGGCGTTACTTATAGGAAACCATATACACATATACCATATATACATATGGAGTGCAACTTGATTTTCTGTAAGTAAAGTATATAAATGCTAATGCCTGTAAGATTGTGGTAAGTCATTAGTTTTGCAGATAATTTATTTGGCGGAAGCAAAGGCTCCATTTGTAGTTATACATTTATGCAGAGTTATACATTTCGTTACCACTCTTATTGAGTTTTACGGCTGAAAATTTTCCTGCTAAGCTTCACTATCGGTGACATACACGTCTGCAATAACTGTGCTATTGGCTATATGTCTTGGTGGTGATTTTGTGTACAGTCATATTTCTAAAACTATACTAAACTTAAACTGTGTTCACACGCTCAAACATTTTGCTCAAATTTTGATTAAAATTTGACGGTAATTTTTATCGAAAAATTGTGATATTTCAAAACTTGAGGTCAAAATTTGGGCTCAAACTTTCTAAAGTAATGAATCTTGTCGCTGATTGGCTTCAGGAATATCCTTCAAAAGTTTGAACAGTGTTCACACATTCAAACTTATCAAAAATTCAAAAAAGATGCTTTCAAACTTTGATCAAAATATTATAAAAATTTGAGCTTAAATTTTGTTCAAAATATGAACTTATATCAAAATATCAAAAAGTTTGAGCGTGTGAACACGCCTTAAATTAATGCACCATTTACGATAAGATGGGTGGGCCAAGGCCAAATTATGTCACGCTTCCAACTCAACTAGTTTGGGTGAACTATGCTTAGCTGGACTACGGTGGTACATTTTGATAGCTTAGCTAGTCTTAATGTGACAAACAGGGTGTTTAGCTAGGCTCTGCGTGACAAACGTAGCAGAAATTTTATTTAGTATTGTGCTTAGTGTAACATCATTTTGTTCTGCAGCATTTTCATACTAAATTCTAAGTTATATATTTGTTTTAATATATACAATTAACGTTCTAAGCAGTATGCCGCCTTTGAGGCATTATTTAGATACGCATAGTAAAACGTAATGTTCGCAGATTAAATAGTCTCTGGCTTAAGTTATTGGGGATCAGCTTAACGCCTCCTGACAAAAGCGCATTCCGGCTCGATAGTCGATGACAAACGCATAGCCTAGCTAGGCTATTCAAAATTTTAATAGTCTACCTGGACTGTCTGCGTGACATAGTAGCTAGCCCATTTGAACGCGTGACATAATTAGCACCATGCGCACGCATCTTAATGTAAATGGCGCATGAAGAGCTTATCGATCATATTGTGCAAGTAATGTTTACAGTTTACAGCACTGCACGTCGTAGGATCTAGCTCTAGTTGCGCTTTGCCCAACTGTACAGTAATGACAGGACCGAAAATTGGATTCACAGAAAGACCAAATTAATATTGATAAAAGCATTAGCCTTAAAAGTATCTATAATAGAGGCGAGATACAGCCAGATTCTGAAGCTCAAGCGCGACTTTTCCGAACTATGTCAGGTTCGGCTCGAGTATTTCGATGGAAAGCCAGGCTTGGTTCGGGTATTACGCTCCTAATATAAAAATTTTGCAAGGTTTTTTGCGAAAAATTTTAAAAAGATAACATATATACAAATAAAACGAATGAACTATATATAGTTGCTTTCAAAGCTTTAAAGAGTCCATCAGAACTTATCTCTGCATTTACTGCTGTTTGCTGACGAGAGCCTAATTTCTCGTCTCTAATTTATAACAAATAATTTGTTATAAATTTACAAGGTCGACAGAGCTCATTATGTATTGTCCAACAAAACCCGAAAACAATGTCGCAGAGGTATGCATCCGATTTTTAACAGGCATGGAAAATCTATGCATGGAAAAACAGATTTTGCTTGTTTGCATTCTGACATATACCAACAGCGAAAATAGGCGCTTTCTGTTTTAAGACTCTCTCTTTCAAAATATTGAATATATAGCATACACGCTCAAGGCTCGACCGAGGTCACCGGCAGCCGGGTCGCCCGGGGAGGGGGTGCTCGCCCTGCAGGGGGTACGCGAAGTCGGGGATTAGAGGTGGTGGGTTGCGGTGCCTGCGGCACCGCTAATAGTACACATGGGTTCGGCGCCAGCAGCGGCTCCAGGGGGAGTCAGGCGACTTGTTAGGGAGCGAGGTAGCTGAGCTCTCGGGGAGGGGGGTAAACTCCTACCGCCTCTAAAACTATATATGAATATATAGATAGGTCAGTCGTATTCTGCGTCCGTCACTGGTCATATCACTTCCCGGGGTGATATAGCTTGGTGAGTGATATTCCTCGTCCACCACTCGTCAGTATATTACTGATTAGTGCAATATGGCTATATTTTTTCATATTACTTACTTTAAGCTTCTTATATTTTTCATACGAATATATCGTGTACTCAGATAGAAATTTTCCGACATCACCAATTGTAATAATGGCCAGCGGCGTACCAAACAGCGCAAAAAATACGCAAACAAGGCGGCCTTCGAACGTTGTTGGGACAACGTTGCCGTAGCCTAAAACATAGACAATTACTAGAAACGCCTATTTCTGCTAATGTCAATGTAAATAACAAATTTGACGAAGACTATGATAATAAGCAGTGATGACACGAGTGGTAATCTGTCCATCTGTGACAATTGGGTTTTCCATGATAGTTGATGAAATTTTAGTTACATACCTATGTTTATTTTATTCGAAATAAGATTTGGAAGCACCTCAGTGATAAGTTCATCAATATGGAGCATAACGCAGGGCATTAATACATGGCATAACAGAATTTTTCAACAGATCTGACCGGTTAACGCTGTTTTCGTGTCTGCGCTGAAGGTTAGGTTCGTTTTAGTGAAAACGATAAACTGATTGTTAAATCCAAGCATACATTTTCGCCCATACGTTATTGCATGACAGAAATTACTGGTATTTCTGTGAAATATGTTTGCGAGACTTCATATAAGTTTTGATTCTTTTAAGCCTTGTTGAAGCGTTTACTTTAGGGGTCGATGGAAATGTCTGGGTAAAAAGCTTGTGAGATATGTGTTTTAGCATGAAGATATATTTAAATCCAAATATTTGGTGGTTCATTCCATCCAATAAGACACATATGTACAAATGTTCCTCATTTAATTATCAAACGAACCAAAATTGGAAATAGCTTTGGCAGAATGGATCAGTCAATATATACAAAAAACAACTACAACACGCCCCCAAAAAATAAAAATCATATGACGTTTCAAATTCAGGATGCCAGATTTTCACCTCATAAAATACTTGTATTGATACTGGTGCAGTCAAATTAGCTACGCTTCATTAGAAGCGAATCGCACAGAAACTGCTATCCACAATGTAAAAGCAGTCTAAATTCACTTGGTTTTGGCGTGAAAGAAGTTGTTCTATTAAGGTAACACTCTAATTCATATATTTCAAATCTGAAACAAACTTGTGTGAAAAAGATAATTTTTGTGACAAAAAGACATATTAGTGTGTTATACATTTTTATTACCAATGCTCACTTTTGTATATCATTTTATGTGCTTCGGTTGCGTGAAGTTCGAAGCAATCTGGAACTACATAAGGTGGCCATGAGATTTTTTTACAGTATTTGTATATGGCTGCAAAATAATTTTGGCAACAAGGAATGAGGTTAAGCCAAATTAAAACGATGTCTCTGTGAACAAATTTGCTTCATTTCATCTTTCTTTAATAAAGGTGAAACGCAAATCAATATCACAGCACGAAATAACGCTTGAATTATATCATGTATATGCCCATCATACCGTAATTTCCACACCAGTCAGTAAGATATGTATGACCTCGATTCGATAAACTTTCACTTTGGAACGTTGCAAAATATTTCAACTTTGAAAAAATAGTGCGTGCAAAAATTAAGCAGTTTTACTGCCTTGAAAATATACTTAGCTTAAATTCACAACAAGGTTTTACAAATTAATTTCAATATGCAACAGTCTAAATTTAAATTTAAGCAAGTGCCACCTTCGTTATGCATTCAAATATCTGTTACGGACAAAACGACGTATACTTAGTCTCAAGCAAGGTTCACCGTTATACAGCGTCAAATTCTGTTGTCACTGCAAATCTAGGTCAATATTTTTAGCATGGGAAAGCAATTAGATAACTCACCAGCGATACCTATGTATTGCACAAATCTATTGATTGGAGTAAGCAATCAACCCACGGTCAACGTACAATATATATCGTACTGTAAAATGTATTAGCAAAATAGTATTTGCAGTTAAAAGGCAGGTATGGGTTTTCGGTTTTCCAATGATCTCTAGGAACAGAGCCAATAATCTTACAACCTGAAGATCCGCTGTTTTACAAATTTTCCAGGCTTAAATCACATACCATATATTTTATTAACAAAATAGTCGCAGATATACATGCGCAAGCTTGCTAGTAGCTTACGGGCTCAAAATCAATCGTACAACCAAGCTCTCAACCGGTATGTAAATTTTCTAAGCTTATGTCACCAGTGCTGATGTATGAATATTGGTATAATAGGTCCACACATTTAGTGCTCGGCAAAAACGCTCAGCAATTGATAAGCAAAAGCATATATATGGGGCAAAAATCTCAAAGTTTAAATACCAATCGTAGTCATTGCAGTCGCTGAGAAGAATACAGCGCTTGCTACTGTCCACGTGGAAGACTCGTCAGATATTTCAATTGCGAATGGATTCACTGTAGGCGTTGCCGTAGTAACAACGTTCGCCTTCGTTCCGGTTAATCCCACGCCATTATTATTATTATTGTATTTTAATAGCAAAGCTTGCTTTAAGACATGTTCTATCGTTACAAATCCTTCTGACTGAGCTCTATATAACGCTTCAGTTAAGTTTTGTAATCGCTCCGCACCGAATTCGAAGTATGCTGTTTTGTTATTGAAGAGGTCATGACCAACGAGCACTGTCGTTGAGACAAAATTCGCACCAGTCTCTGGCGCTGGTCGGACGTAATTCCATAAATCGGCAATTATAGCATCTCGTAGATGAGCAATTTCGTCCAGACTTTGTGTCCGCAATGTTACTTCGTTCGGATGTTCGATGAAATAAAATACGAAAGCACCAAGAACTGCGTAGATGCACGACGCCAAAACCAGGCCAACATGTGGAACAACGAGCTTCAGGTACTGAAAACAATCAAGTATAAAACAAATTGCTTTATAGGAAGGCGATTTTATATTTCAGCAAGAATTCTGTTTTTCCCTGAAGAAATTTAATGCTGAACTCCTACAGGAAGTGTCGACTTGAAATAAATTCTGTATCAGACACTCTTCTTTTCCAAAAATTAGCACCCATTCGGCAAACGAATTTACTTTAATCCAATTTTTGAGATTCAGCTCATTTGTCTACAAATGACAATTTCATAGGTCGTGCTATTACTAATACATTAGGAATACTAAGCACCAGCATCGAGATCGTACAATCTATATTTAGCAAATCAACATGTCTAATATTATCAGATTGAAAGAGTGCTACCTTTCGAGATCCAGTATATATTTCCTTGTAAAGAAATTGTCACAGCAGTTTTTTTCCAGAAAGCGACAAATATTTGCAATCACACGCAGAATTAGTAGTTTCTGCTAGCATAGCTCCATGGAATTAAATCTATTGATGAAATAATGATGCCTAGGAATGAATACATCATCGGTGTGAAGAAGTATGTCGATCGTAACCACAAAATACGAATTTTCGTAATTTATGTAAGCAGTGTTAATGTTGTACATAACTTATGTACTCAATGCACAAATCAACATTTGTAGCGCTCAGTAATTAATACGGTTATTTAATTCTGTTCAATGATATTATCTTTACAAACAATTAAGAAGGATTCAAGAACTAAGAAAACCGAACTACTATTTTAATCGCTATAACTTCGAAGTGAAGCAGCACTATATAGACCCGGCTTTTCACGCAGTTTTAGTTTTGCTTCAAGCTAGAATTACGAGCCGTAATAGAATAGCATAATGTCCCGGAATTACGTGAGTCAGTAAAACATGTGCAAGACAATAAATGGGGCCCAAATACTAGACTCGCTACTTCATAGTCATAGTATTTCTTCAAACGCGTTATTTCTGATTGGTTTACAGTAAATCTTTCACTTTATAGCCTAATGAATTTGCTGCAACTCTGTGTGACTTCATTTACTATATTTCTTGCATAACATGTGTCGACAACAGATAAGACAGGGAAGCGTTACTGGTTTTATGCGTGTAATAGCACAAAATATTGTGTTCGCGAACAGCTACCCGTTAAAATTTGTTAGCGTATTAGATTATAATTTTATATATAGGTAAGTACTTAAGGTTCGTTTACAGTTCTACTTTTGCGTGATTTATAAGACCATACGAAAATTGAAAGTACAGTACTACGTCAACAGAAATGTAACTTCTGACTCAGGCATTACGCATTCCACACAGTAAATCGGAAGTTACTTAAAATAAAATCAGTTAATTTTGCTGTTTAACGTATGTTCGTTTCGTTAGACGGTGTAATCCAACATTGTTAAAATTGAAAATGACGAAATGAACAATTGTATTGCTGGAATGATTTTAATTTAGCATGTTTATTCGCTGACTATCTAAACGTGGTAAATTTGATACAGTGATCTGTTTTATTAAATTCAAAAAAACATCTTTATTATACTTTCTTTGGGGTTGTATAAATTAAAAAAGTTTACCGCACGCCAGATTTCAGTGGTAAACTTTCTTTGGCTGTTGAAGTAAAAAGTTTGTATTTCCATTGACATAGTGCCATTTTCCACAAGCTGACAAAGTCAAAAAGAATGTCACATCTTGGCGCCTGCTACAAAAATAAGCTTTTCTAACTGTAATTGTGTGTTCAAGAAATATGTACACTGAGTCACTTAAAATATTTTATTTAAACCTAGAACCTAGATCTATTCGGCGCTTGGCAATGTTGGAGATTTGAGAGGTAAATTCTCTTTACGGTTGTTTAATCACTTTGAATTACATAATTTGCAAGAGTGTTGCAAATGAGTAGTTTGGAACTGTCATGTGCTTAATTAACAGCTTACAATAGCTCTACCATTTTCGCTATATTAGCATTTATACTTGTGTGGATACTAAATAACTACAACAATAGTTATGACGTATTTTGAACACACGTTTGGTGTACATCTCGTTTGGTGCTTTAAGGGCTGGATGGGTGCACGAGTGATTTCCTGACTATGTTTGAGTTGCGCCAATGCAAGATAAATTTATGCTGCTGGTTATGTCACCGATGTATTACTTAACTTTATAGCAGAAAATTCTTTGCAGCATTGACGACATCCCAACTATCACGCTAGCTTCAAAATTTTTAAGAAGAATTAGGTCTTGCCGCACAAATTCAATCTGGTTCAATACAGATTTTCGTTAGTTTCATAAGCTGATTTTGGGGCGCATAAAGAACTTTAACATTTCACAATGTTTTAATCTATGTAAATTGTGTCTCTTTAACCAGACGTAATTTGTTTAAAACGGATTGTTTACATTAAAGTTGAGACTAATCATTGCTTTAGCTTAATTAATCAAGTAAGCACGTGCATGGTTTATCTGTCTAATGATGGCAGAACGATAGCGACCGCGACGGTTCCGGTATCGCAAACCCTTAAGCCGATATACCAAAATACTACTATCCTTCAGATGCACTGCAATAATCTAGAAAACAGACCCAATTAGCGATTCCTAATGCGATGCTTTATGAGTGGCAGTTTTCTTGCTTAGAACAACTTGCCGCATGTAATCGTATTTCCATTCTAATTTCAAAACGTGATGTGTACTTAGAATCACTGACACAAAATAAATTGCATCCAAATAACACGATATGTAGTCCAAATTAGTTTAGTTAAAGAAAAGCTATACGCATAGTATGAGTACGCTCGGATACCTGAGTTCACGAAATTGGAACGAAAGTGGACCACGTTCATTGTCGTGTTTCCTGATCTGTAGTACCCGTTAAAAAGAATTCGCTACTAAGAAGATACTTTGAACAGAAAGGGTTCGAACTGTATAACGGCGAACATTAAAAGGCGCCAATATAAGTTTATTATTTCCGGCTATATGAGCCTGGAAAAATTCTTTGAATATGGACATGTGCCTATAGTTGGTAGTTAACCTCTAATTTTTTGGGTAACCTGCGGTTTTCAATACATTTTCCTACAACGATATCGTTGTATTGAAGACAAAAACTGTTGTTGCAATCTCTATTTCGGTTATAATGTATTACCACTAAATTGTTTATAATGCAAAATCCTTCCCACATCTCCTTGGTCAGTCCAAGACTAACAACGCGTCGCTAGCTGGAATATATTTGTCTGCGACCGATACACTGCGAGCGATTTTTATTAGACAATATTTTGAAGTTGCCACTCTAAATTGGCACAGCGAAATAAAATGGACCTATTTTTTAGTCATTTTTGTGACATATTTTGCAACAGTTGTCACATAAATGAGAGGCCACTCTGTCTTCAAGACTAAACGTTCTGGGTATTCGAATTCCTGCATGCTTAACTGTGAGCTATGAATGAGTAATAATCTGTTCAGTTCAGAAATTGGTGACAAATAAATAGCCTTGCTAGCTATCTTGATATCTCAGATTTGGATAGCTGATCTTGGCGATATGTGTGACATCTGGCTGTTTTATAGTGTACATGTTATGGCTATGGGTTACAAGTCGGCATTATCTGATATATCAGCATCACCCTAGATTTTTAAAATTTACCGTAGCACTCCATTATCTGTCCAGCCACGAACATCGGTTAGATGTGGCTACATTACCCAGAAACAAACAAACCCACAAAAATTTTAGCTTAAACGAAAAAAACTGACAAAATCTAAAACTTATGACAAAAAAATTACCTCTTTAAATTTTATCTTGAATGTTCGTTTTGCCAAACGATATGATGTTGCAGCGAAGCTTTCTAACATGATACCAAAGACTGATTAATGATAATGCAATAGCTTGAAATCGACCCTAGGGTAACAAAGTTACCCAGCATTCACAGAAAAATGTATTCTTACTCTTCAACTGCAATAGTCATACTTATTAAACTAAGAGTTGTACCATATGGCGCTATCTATGCTATCATAGATTTGAAGGACCGCAGATAACAATGTAAACTGTTGGTACGTAGTGTGTGTCAACAGCAATAATGCATCATGCACAACCTATGTATTGGTTTAGCATATGGACAACAGTTGCGACTTGTCCCTACCTAATCAGGTGTAATAATTCAGGCGATACCTGAGTGAACTGAACTGCATGATTTTTATCAAAGCCATTCTGTACCATGGTTTTTGACAGTCTGACGCAGTCTGTATATGAAAGAATGTAGGGGCTTCGATTCTTCATGTGTTCCACGAGTTTATTAAATACCTACTCCAGTCAAACTAAATAATTGTTATTCATGCTTTGTACAGAATATGAAGCCGCGGAGGTCGCCGAAGTCTCAACTCTTAGTTGTAATTTATTTATGATGATTAGTTGGGTGCGAAACAAGTTAACGACCCCAGACATGTTACAAAATTTGGCTCTATTACGGCGTGTTTTGTTTTTCGGGAAATCTATTTACAAGGTTCACAATCATTGATCGTCTGTCATAGTATATCTTGCTAAACAGGCCCCATGCAAGAATATTCATAGACCATTTCGCAATATCCAAAAAAAGTAGAAAAGTATAAAAGTATTGGTTGGTATATATTAACTACCTACATAGCCTGGTTTCACTTTTTTCCTGACAATCATATAAAAACAAAGAAACCTTCCTAATAATGCAGCGTTTACGTTATAAAAGACACCCATGTGAAAGTTTTGTCCACCCTCTGTGTCTCTGCCACCGTCAAATATATGGTGTATTTGACACCATGGTGTTTGTGATTCTATTTTCAGATAGTATACATAGGTAGTGTAGTGTCGATAATAGTATGGTGTAGACGCACCATAAATCTTATATGGTGTTAGCTACACCATGCTGTTATTTACACGGCTTATATAATGTGTTTGTGGACGGTGTCCTTGACACCGTCACTAATAAACAACAGGTAAATTTAGCCACTATAAATAAGTTGATGGTGTGTGGTACATCGTCTGTTGCATTCTATAGTGTGGGTACATACCATATACCACTGGATGGTGTGGTATACACCATTGGGGGACAAAGCTTTCACATGCGGGTCTTTTATAACGTAAACACCACAAAATACTGTATCCGCGCAGCATTTAGCGTTCAACAACAAACAATGAAATACTGGCATTAGTGAAAACTCAGAATCTGCTAAATCTGCTAAATACTAATGATTCTTTGAATATCTCTGTTGATATCTATGCTCATTTCTCAAACGGAATCATCTAAACCATGTTATAATTATCTGATAAGACACTCAATTAACACGGCTGCGCACACGAAGAAATGATTGTGTGTAACTTTTATAAAACTTTAACTAAGCTAAAATATATGTTTCCATCTCGCTATGACTCTTGAATTTGTGAAATCATAAATATTTCAGTGACATGGTTTAGTGTTTATCTCAACAATGATTACATTTGCCATTGCTTATAATGCAAAATATATCTGGAACGTCGCCATGAAACACGGAACTTCCAGGAAGTAGTCGTTTTTAAGCATTGAAAATCTACCAAATTATAAACGTAAATTTTCTATGATTCTTTCAAATTGTGATACTGTTAATGAGCACACCGTCTGTTCATTGGTTTTAGTTATTTTTGTTCACAATGATGACTTCTAAAATCCATTTAATCTGGTATTGGTCTAACTGCAAGGTGAGATAGCAGTCGCATTACGAAAACATGGTTTCAAAACAATACTTTGGTCGGTCGCAGTTAGTACAATCTAGTCTGTATGCGCTAATTAAATCTAGGTTTAGAAGATAGGGATATGGTAGAACCATGAGATTTCTTGATCGCTGCAATTTCTACATACATGATAGATTTGTAAAAACGTGCCGCTTATCCAATTCAAGACTACAAACCTAATAAAATTTGTATTATCGAATTTTACTTCCTGTAAATGACAGAGGGACAAATATCTTTATCAGTCGATGAATTGGTGTAAGCAAAACTGATTAAAGTGGGTGTTATATGCTTATAATCTTTAAAATGCCATAAAAGTATTTTCGATGAACTTTAAAAGAAATTTTAATTTAAGAATTTTACATTTTTTCAAAACCGGATATGATTTTAAAAGTCAAAGGACTGTTCCTTGAAAGTACAAATAATTATATCCAAAAATATAGGATTTAGTTGAAATTTCAATGAGTGAAACTATAGAGAAGGACCGAAAACTTCATTTGAAAATATTGTTTGCGAAAATATTCACATAAATCAATATTTCCTAAGAAAGGATTCGGTCCCACCCATTGGAATTTAATTAAACTTATATTTTAGAAAAAATACATCTTTCAAATTTAAAAGAATTGTTTTTTAATAAAAAATTTTTGCTGGTGTAAATATTTTAGAGTGTAAAGTATTTTGCGTGTGACTTCGGGTGACAAGACCACGCACTCTTTCGCTTATTGGTTCGTCAGGTTTTGTCACAGCTTCGATATTAAGGGTCAGCCTGTAGCAAAGTTTCATCCGTGAGTATTTTTAATATCATGACCTGTTTCGTTAGCAAATTTGATGTCTACTATGTTCGGGTTACCACATAATCTTGTTATATGAAAATGTTGCTTTTGCATAATAACAAACCTAGGAACATTGTCACGAACTTGCACGGTTACCATTAGGAAGTAGATACAAGTGTTGTCGTTATTTGGCTGTTTGACACAAATCTTCTCTGACGCAAATGCGACGAGTTACTCACAACAAAAGAGTAAAATTTTTAAATTTACTAAATTTTAATGAATCTTCGGAAATTACTTTGAAGTCATTGAAATTAAGTTGCTTAATTTGTAGGTAAATACCCATAAACGGGTCTTCTCAAGCACATCAGTTCTGTCTGCGGGTTTACACTCTAAGGTGAAAATAAATTAATGCTTTTTATTATTTAACATTTATGTAACTTCGAAAATTTCTGAAACTTTGGCAATGTACAGCAAAATCGAATTCTAGATGCTTTTCAAAGGGAAATGTAACATGATAATATGTGGACAGATTTGGTTTGAAATTATAGCTTGCTGTTGTAAAGGATAACCTGTGTATGGTTAAGGTGATTGATTACACTATTGCATCAGTGGCCCATGCCAACTTTAGGGACCGGACGTTATAACGTTAGAAAAAAGAACAGCTTAGAGCGGGGGGTTCGGGGCGGCAGCCCCCGACTTAGGCTTAGGCTTAGTGTATGTCTCATATAAGGACCGTAGCTTAGGCTAAGCCTAAGGCTTAGGCTTAGTATATCGAGAACGGCATGGCATGCATTTCATTTCCGCGCCTAGAAGTTACATTGGCCGCATCAGTCAATATGTCGGATTCGGTAGTGTACGCAGCTGCTAGTTAAAGCACATAAACAATACTGTTTTCGTCTAAAATGGGCAAGAATAATTTTTAACACACAACTTATGCGGCGTTCACGTTATAATGTCCCCTCCGTTTGGAACTTTTAGCCTTCTGTAGTCGCGGCACTGCCGTATAGACAGTCATGGTCACATTCATAGCGATTTCCGAGGATTTACGACATACCCTAGCTAGTACATTTTTGGTTTATAGCGTCGTACACACACTTAGCTCTGCATTTCGTGCGAATTAAAAGTAACGGACACCGTGTGTAGTTAATGCGGTGCACTAGTTAGATGTGCTGTGTTGTTTATTTTAAATCAGAATATTTGTATCTATAGCGTATGCATGTTGACGAGATTATCCACGCATCCTCAATAAAACTGCCAAGAAGACACTGTGTGCTTGACAATGTCGAAATGTGATGATACCCCTAGCTAGACACCTTTGAAAAAATTTATTAAAAATATGGGTGTGTCTAAGACACCCTGTTGTTGGCAGTGTGCCTGACACTGTGTGTGGTACATAGCTTCTAAACGTTAGAAACATTATAACGTGAACGCCGCATTATACTATCTTGTTTAATGTTGTAGTAATAAGAACGGAAAATTTCAGCGCTCTTAGATTTTATAAAACACTGAAAACGTACCGAGCAAGGCAAATCATACAATTTAGATGATAGTATAGTTAACTGTACCAGAGTTGGAAGCGGGGCAGTTCGACTAGCTGGCGTTACTTGGCAATGTTACGACCGCGCTGGTTATGCACGGGCGAGGCGGCGACTTTTCAAGTGCTGGCTGCGCTGATATTGCGTGCTATGAGCGCGAGTTCATTGACGACAACAAAACGCAAAGAAGTTCAATAGATTAATCCCATAAACAATTGAAGCAATACAAGTCGTTTATGGAACCAGGTGTGTAAACATTTTTAACCAACAGGACGTTTACATACTGTGTTATTTGCACAAGTTCAGTGTGTTTCCACAACGGTGTTTTATAGCAACAATTTAATGGATCAACGAATACGGTCATCGCAAATATTAATTGTAATTATTTGCTATGTCGAGTGACACCCGGGTTTCAACGAATGAACCTTACCGTTCCCTAGTAAATAATGACACTAAAAACTTAGCATGAATCTCGCAAAATTTATAATTGTTTACAAAAAAGATAAACAGTATGAGAATCTGACTGGTAAGGTATTAGAAATAATACATTTTTACAAATTTCGTTTTACTACCTAACCTAATTGAGGGCTGCTTATGGGTATGGTCAGTCCTGTGTGGAATTCAGATAGTAATTTTGAGAAAACTTCACATTGATATATGCAAATGTATCTGTTCGCTCTACCTCTACGATCGTTTCTAGCTCATAGATGGTGCAGGGCGGGAAGTGCGGCGGGGCAAATGACCAAAGGTGCGAGCCGGAGCCGTATTTCCTGTCCCGCTTCCAACTCTGTCCTCTAAATCAGAAAAAACTCAAGTTGTATAAAATATATTTCTAGCTTATGTTGAAGTCGAGTAAATCAGAATGCAACTGAAAACCCGAGATAAATGACAAGATATTTATGCATCACCGATTTTGCAGCGCGAATAATAAAAGCTAAAGATAAGTGGCACACAAACAAAATATGCGTCTTAAACCGCTGAATGTAATGCAGTGGCGTTCTGCGAACAGCTTTAGTTCCAAGTTATACTATTATGCTGCTTCAGGTGAAAATAAAGTAAAATATAAAATTATAGGTAAAATCAAATATTCTTCTTATATGCGATTAAACTTAAGATGACCCCGTTTGGCATAATATTGTGTGGTTCTGTAAAAATTTGTATTGATGAAATGTTTTAGTCAGTAGAAAAAGCCGTTTTCTGTTCACAAAAATCAAATTTCATTTGATTTGAATTAAACGGGTTACGTTCGTTATTCGCAACTGATAAACTATTATTGGACCGTTTCCCTTATGGCGTCTCTGTAAAATTTAATTTGTTCGCCAACAGAGGCTACTGTTAATTCAAAGCGATGTAATATCGCAGAACAAACATCAACTGGTTGGACGTGGCCAATTCTGCTGCAGCAATGGACTGAATCTAATTTCTTGTTTAATCTATAGCAATGGAAGGTGTCACAAAATAGGATAATTAGTGGCGTCATTTAGTAATGCATTCATTAGAGGCGAACAGAAGCCACATTTTCAGGCTTTGGTTCGGGTAAGATCATAATTTCAACCTTGCCCGGCTTGATTCCGCAATGCCTTTCTAATAAAGCTAGCCAGCATTGGCTCTTCATAAACGGCGTCTGGCTCAACTCGGCTCTTCCGATGGCAAATCAGCCTTGGCTCGTCTCTTAGGCTACTAATACATTGGTTTGCGACTTAGTAATGTTAGAAATAATATAATCAACAATCTTCCAAAGGCACTATACTTCGTCGCATTTAGGAATTTCACAAGACGAGCCGGATATAAACGAGATTGTTCTTATGTGGGATTCAGGTTATAATGTCCCCACCAGTTGGAACTTTTGTCCCCCTGTAGTGTAGGCTATACCGTAAAGACAGTGACTGTGACACCCATACTATATACAAAATATGAGGGTGTCAGGAACAGCCTTAGATACTGCATTTTGGCAGTAGAGTGCCGCGGGAATCCAATTGTTCTGCAATGACAGTGTGGCAGACACCGTATAGTTTTAGTATGGTGACTTCCATATCGTAAACTACTGAATAAAAATTTTTATCGTTGAAAGCATTTTATTCTGACTCTAAAATGTCGAATGCAAGATAAACTCGGAAGTGGCACTTGAATCTATCCAGTGCAGTCCTAGACAGTTGGGGCCTACCAGAAACCCCATCCTTGGGGCTCGCTCCACGCCCCCTCCGATGCTCTGCATTGGTGCCCCCATACCCGAAGCGAAGCAACCCCCTGAACCCAAACGCATCCCCATTAGGCCCCGAACTTCCCCACCCTCCCCCGAAGACAAGCACACCCCCCCCCCCAAAACCAAGCACCCCCCGAAGAAAGCACCCCCTCGAGGTTCCGCACCCGCCCACTTCGAGGCCCCGCACCCCACAGGGGCCCTAAACCCTCTTCCGGGTTCCCGAAGTCACCCTCGCCGAGTCCCTGCATCCCCCGGGGCCCCGAAACCGGCACCATATTCACCTACCCGTTCCCGAAGCCAAGCACCCCCATGTTTAGTGTCATTACCAGTTGGAAAATACATGCTGAAGCGTTGAGGTCATAGGGGTAGTCGGGATCGGCGGGGAAAGGTCGAATAGAAAAGTGAAACTACAATTTGTACTCTTCTGCTTCTATTACCGTTTTAAAACGTAGTAGAGTAGACACGTTTTGCTTCTATCAACACATTCCCGCTTGAGTCGAATTTTTTCATTCCGAAAAATATAATGTCTGTGACGAAAAATTTGCGCGCCAAATTTATCGCTATAAAATTATTCCGTTGCACGTGAACATAAACGAACAACTATGTACAATGTTATGTATTAAAGTATATCGCGCCACAAGCCAACACCAAATTTATGTTTATATATTTAATGTAAATATGTTCACTGGAACATTATACTTTTTACAGCCTTGAGGTTTAAGCCTTGAGGTCTGAGCTCTGTCATAGTCTATCGAGCAGGGAGTCAGGGGAGGCTATCCCCCTGAGGCCTCGAGCCCCCACCCCCCACCTTCCGCGCGAAAATTTTGCTCCAAAATATGGTACAACTTGGCTAAAATCAGTAAAAATAAGGTGCGAGCGGGGGAGGGGGTGAGGTCATCGCCATTTTCCAACACCCCTTGATAACCGCCCCAGAGCCAATACTCCCCCAGCTACCCCCTGGGACCTCGGAGCGTCAGCATGTATGGGCTGGGGGCATGCCCAGGGGAACCTACGCCAATTTGCAATACCTTCGATAGGCCTTGAGAAGCTTTGCGCCTGAAAGCACCTGGGCCACTGGATTTTTTACCGTATTTTCAACTCCATGTTGAAAATCTTTCCGGCCACCTTCGGAGTGGGGAGGGGAACGCGGGACCTGGCAAGTGTGAAGACTCAGGAGGTAAACCCAGGTTCTCGGTGGAGGGGGTCGATGACTCTGGTGTGTGGCCCCGAGAAACCCTGCTTCGGCATGTATGCGTAAATCACTAATATTCCACTTGAGACCACTGGATATTTATGATATCACGACATAGAATCACAATGGTGCAAACGACATCGGATTAAGCTACTAAAAATCCTGCGCCATACATCTTGCAGTTTTTCTACGGTGTCCCGTAGGCTATATATATGGGAATTGACCCGACAGTATGGCCGATACCATCAAAAAACGTTAACCTAATATGGTGTGCTTGACCTCCTCTAAAATAAAGTTAACAGCTGGCTAGCTACCCTATGAACTTTTATTCAAAAAGTAGAGGGTGTCTAACAGCCTGTTGTGATGGGTGTGCCAGCCACAGGGTGGGGTACATAAGTTCCAACTGGTGGGGACATTATAACGTGAATCCCGCATTACTATTGGCAGACTATTGTTTAACATATTAGCAGTTATAGTTACGTCTGTTGTTTGAAAAAATTACTTCTAAGAGTCAATCTCAGCATCTCTAGATATATTACGCGTTGCTTGGTTTGGCTATCACACAAATTTTAGGCAGTACTTCGTCAAAAACTGCTCAGCCAACATAGCATGCTCTGCTCGGTTCGGTTCTAGAGCCGAGTTGAACCTTGCGCCTGAATCTTAACCTCGATTATTATTTGATTACTGCATGATTTCTTATTTAAGCGATACAGCTAAGCGACAGCTACTAATATACATTAGTTTCACATAATTGTTGCGAAAAACCAAAAAATGTTTAGTATTTCTCAAGATTATGTTCACGATATATATACTTAGTATAATCTTTCTAAACTGGAATGGCGAACAAGAAATACGACGATTAATGATAATTTATAAACTTTCTAAAGCTTGATTGGTGCTTATTTAAAAATGTTGAGTATCGATATAGCTCCAGTTGTTCGTCCATTTTGTTTGGGCTTCGTTAAGACACTGCAGCTGCAGCAGTTATTGGCAAAATCGTTTACTGGCGTCGGAAATTGACAATTAGTTATATTTTGAGATAAAACTAACCAGGTAGGCACTGAATACAACCTCAGTTAAAACAAAACTATATCGATATCGGTTAAACGTTCTAAACAAACTTTCCCAAGCGACTTTATAGCTTCTAAAGATCTTTTAATTGCATAATGCTTTTAAAAAGTAATTATGCCTCGTCTAAAAAACTGCCCATATGGACTTTTAGAATTTAAAGTTAATTTTAATTTGACTAAGAAATCGCTACAGAACAAAAAGTGAAAAAACAAAAAGGACAAAAATTGATGGTCTGCAAGTATGAATGAAGAAGAGAGATATAGCTTAAGAATCTCCAAACTACTAATAAGCTACATAGTGAAGCATCCTTAAATATACTTTTAAGTGTTGAAAAGTGCTCACTAAGCCTATTCAGGGTCTCATAACATTCTTTGTAGTTGTATCATGTATCTTTCTGCAATACATATGAACATCACTGAAATCGTATGGTAAGAACGTTGATGATATATTAAGACACGTGGACAAATTTGAAATTACAATCGTGAACATAAAATATCTCGCACAATCGCGTTTTCACTTAAAGCATTTTGTTTGACATCGTAATGAACTGTCAAGAAATGTTTGAAATGTATCCTAAGCCAGTATAGCACGTAGTTTTAATTTCTCGAAATTATAAATCTTGCTTATGCGTCACTAAACTTAAGGTTACCCCACTAACCATCTAATTTTGCAATACTCGATGTGGAATCCACATCCATTGTTAGAACAAATAGAAAATTCGATTCGGTTTAATGCTAACCAAAACTAAGGGATTTGTAATTAGGTAACCACAGCTCAATAACATATCATAGCTTTGAATTAGAATTAGCGTCTGTTCGTGAATAAATTTAATGCAACTATGACATCAGAGGCGAAACGGCCACATTACTTCTGAATTTGTGTTCGCGAACAAAATTTTGCTGCATTGAAATAGACAAGTGTTTTCTTTTCAGTGAGCTTTTTTCGACCAACTTGAAAATGCTCGGTAGCTCGAATTTTTACAAAAAAGAAAATAGGATGTTCAGCGCGGTCATCCTAAGTTTAGTTGTGCATTAATCGTTAATCACTACAATTGTTAACAAGCGTAAATATAGCTCAACCTTCAGTTTCGATTCAATTAAATTAAATTTGTGAATGGAAAGTTGTAAACACAAAAATATCGGTTTGTTTAGTGAAATATTTATAACAAGATTATGACTATTTTTCTGTTTTTGGGGTACGACAGGTCTTAAAGATTATTTAAAAAATTTTCATGGAACATGTACCTTTTATGTATGGTGCAAATGGCTTTTATGAGCTAAATCGAGTTGTGCCAAGAATCATATTTTTCGTTTACAGTGGAACCAAGAATTATATACAAAATTACCTCCAACAGCTCATTTCGCTTAAGCCTTCATAACCCATTAACCGATAAAACCAATGACTTAATTTAGCTGCTTGCTGTCATGAATGCTGTTACACTGGTGTATAAAGTTATATATTTTACACATAAGTTCTGAAATTTTAATAAAGATTATCAAAGATAGGAACGAAAAATTATTTTAAATAATGTTTTAAAAAAATTCGTCGTTATAGCCAAAACGGGTATTTTACATTTTCTACCTGCAAAAGTATTACGAGTGTTGCACCGTATTTTGAAATATTTATTAAAATATCTTAATACGAACGTGATACTCAGTTTACAAAAGCCAAATCGTTACTTAAATCAAGAGTGCATTAGAGAAGAGTATTGACACTTCCCTTCACTCACATGTTAGCCCGTGTTTCATGATACAGGCGTTTTTGGCCTGACCCCAGCCAGTTTCTGGGGGGTAGCTCGGACCCCCCCCCCCAGTTTTTTGGGGGGGATAGATCGGACCCCCAATTTCTGGGGGGTCGGTTTATAAGCAGCTGCCTATAACCCGACCCCGCTCCGCAGAAATTGGGGGATCCGACCTAACCCCCCAAAACGGGGGGAGGGTCCGAGTTTCCGCCCAGAAACTGCCGTGTCAGGCCGAAAACGCCCGTATCATGAAACACGTGAGTGCAGGGAAGTGTCATACCGTTCCCTAATGCACTATTGGTTAAATTAATTGCGAAATCTCGCGGAATTTTAACTAGTACTGTACCAAACGGTCATGTCTGATGTGTCCTTCTATTCACCACATCAAGATTTAGATCAAATCTAAAATATTATTCATGCATCACAAGTCGCTGCTTGGACGTACACGGTCTTATGTTATGATTTGTATGAATTTTTCACTGTAATATGAATACGGCAATGAGCTGCTAACTACCAGGGGTAGATAAACATAGTGAATGGGCCGAATGCCAGATTAATATAATTAGAATACAATGGGTTGTTGCGTTCACAGATTACTTGTGTGCAACCAATGCAAAAGTTTCTTGAAATGAAATTCAATTGTGAACACTAGACGCCTTTGCATTGCAATTGTAACGTCAAAATCGGAGATATACTGTGAGAAAGTCCATTCCAATATTACTATATCAATTTGAGCGGCGATTTGTGATAAAATTTTGACAACATAGTTTCGAACAAAATTTTGTCTGTAATGCCGAGTATCACAATTTGTGCACTGTAAAATGTTCCGCAGGCTGATGCCGGTGTAGAAATCGAACACGGGGGGTTGATTGCAAACAACGTACTCAACTCGCGAGGTGTGTAGAGGCTGTTACTGTATACTTTGAGGAGCCTAGTACATTGACAATATGTTAAACAAACGCGACGCGACAAATTCAGTAACACTGCAGGCTGTTTTAAATTGGCAGCACCGACATTGAAATAGCTAACAGCATATCAAATCGAGCTTGGACCCCGGGTTAAATTTCGTGATACAACCTAGAGGTCTGATTACGTCTGTTTTGCAAATTCAATCGTGTAGTCGCAAAATAATCAAAATAATGTAGAAATTATAATTCTTATAACATCTGCACACTCTTCGTGCATCATTTGAATGCGCCACATGGGTAAGCCAGGTGAATAATATATCCAATCCCAGATGCTAAAAACATGGTTTAGTTCGCCTTAGAATAATAAGTTTAGAATTGGTGTTGAGTTGCAATTAATGTATTTCCAAATCCAACAATAAGGGTAGGTTAGTTGCCAATGGGTATTCCGCGAAGGGCATACAGACATTTCCCATATGCAAACCCACATCCGCAGTCGAAACAATAAACAGCGCAACACCAACAACATTTCAACCGGTCGACACAACTGAGAGCGCAGAATACAAAAGTCATCACTTACTGTTTTCCATTTTGGTTCACGATTTCCATTACTGCTGGACCTGCTTCCGGCGGAATGTAAACCGCGCACTTCGCCGCCTGATGGAGGAAGTAAACCTTCGAGTTCTTTAACTTCCACATCTTCCATTCTAGAAAAAAGTCACATAAAACCACTATTAGCAGGACAGCATATTGAAAATTTTTATAAACGTAAAAAGCTTTATACGGATATAAATTTGGCGCATAATGATTTGTATATAAATTTTCGGTTTACACATAAGATTTTTTATAAATTGTTGCATACTCGTAATAAATAAATCCCATGAACTTTCAACGGTCGCGGAATTTTATTAAGCTTTCAAAGCAACAAACTATTATATGAACGAACTCCCAATTACGTGTTCCCGAAGACAGCAAGTATAAATGTAAAAACTTTTATGCAGATATAGATTTCAGGCGCAATGATGTGTATGTAAATTTTCGGTTCGCACGTAAGATTTTTTATAAATTCTTGCATACCCACAATAAATAAATCGCATGAACTTTCAACGGTCGCAGAATTTTATTAACCTATCATGGTAACATACTATTATATGAACGAGCTCTTTCATTGCCAATCACGCGTTCCCAGTGACAGCAAATATAATACACTGTCTGCTGTGAGCAACTTTAAACTTATGCAAGATTTATTGTACAAAATATACGCATTCGTATACTTACGTAAAATTTAATCGCCAATATATGTAATATTCTAAATGTATATAAAGTTATTGTCTACTTGGTGCAAGCACCGAACTTGTGCTCCAGTCAACCATCGTTTTATGCATGTAAAGGTACTGTGACAATTTGCCGAAATCTCACATAGAAATACATTACATTGCAGAATTAGATTTCTTAAAAATACTGGACAAGTTGCAACCAATTTATTTCATCTACTGGGTCTCTGGGCTAATACACTTGAGGTCACTTAAGATGCAGAATAGCTGGTGCCTCGGTCATTGGCTATCTACAGCAAGCAGACTACGTCATCCACCTCTTCATAGGCTCAGTTTAGATCACGTCATCGGCAGCGCTGTTATCGACACGGCATTAGAGCTCTTTTATAATGAATGAGCTTGCCGCCCTGTCATCATATTATAAATATATAAAGTAAAACGTAATGATTCAAGTACTGACATCCTGCATACACTATACACAGCCAGTTGTATGCAGTACATATGCAGCTCTCATATGTACGGTGTACATATATTTGCAATTATGTGCGCCAATGATACAGGCCAGACTATAGTTTACCTCGTAAAACATGATAGTTTATGAGAACAGGTAGCCCGGTGAGCGAGTCTGCGGTTAGACTGGGTCGGCCTCAAATAACGAACAGGTCACTCGGAATCATAGCCCAACAAAGCTGTTATTGTCATGAATCATGCCCTGCTGCACTACGCATAAGTATGCAACTGCTCGCGCAATATTTATTATTCATTGTGATTGTATATGTATAGTCGCGCGATATGCATGAATATATATCATGATACTAAATACTCATATATAAAATTACTCATATATATTAAAAATACTACGCTGAGTCCGTTGGGTTTAGCATCATTGCTTTTAAACATATTCTGTACAACGCATGTGTAATATTTAGTACCTAGCGGATACCTAGAAATTCTGTTAACGGTCATAGATCATTCCTAGTTACACGTTGGAAAATTAAACCATTCATGTTGAAAAAAACACAAACGGTAACGGCAACATTTAAAGTGAGTCTGGCATGGAAATTTTTTGAAAAACTGAGTCTCGTCCCCAAATCTTTCATCGGAAAGATTTCAGTATCTGCTGCCACAGAAGTGTCACATGCTGAATGATAATCTGAGTCAAAATTGAACCCCCATTCCAACGCTTTATACATCAGCGCATATACAGCAATTTTGGTGGTGAAACTTTGTTCTATAGTGAAAAAACAGAAAAAACAGTGAAAAATACAGTCTAAAGTTACAAGCCTAGTCTAAAATTAAACCAAATTCACCAATCTATCACGAACAGTCACAAATTTGGTTTATACGTGATTTTGACACTACGTCAGCTTTTGGTCCACTGTTCAATTGTCAAAGGAGGGGTTATTTACTAAATACTGGGCGTCCATGTGCTATATCTCAGATGACATGTGACGTGAAATTTTTTCCATACCCCTTTAGCAGTTACCATCCTATAGCAGGCACACAAATTTCTACTTTATTATGAAACAAATATGTGGCTTGTTTAACCCCTGATCATAAGTGCAGAGATAAATTTTATATACGAGGTTTGCCGAAGGTTAAATGTAATTAGTGCGAAAAATTTGGTATATGTGCTCATCTGTTCCTAAGCTATAGCTGTTGTAGAAATTCAGCTATGCATTAGTGGAGTAGTCAAGCAATAGAAAATTGTACTTTATGGCAGAAAAAATTTATTTAATAATGAAAAATAAGTTATAACGCTTTCCCTTAGTGTGGAAGTATTGTGAAAACGGTATTTTACTAAGCATGAGACGTAAAAACCATAAAGTTTTAAATGTGTTCGTGCTTACGACCATAGCATCTATAAATACCCACAGAGGTAGTACAAATACATAGCGTTTGCTACTGCATTGCCTACTAGCTGAATATAACAGCGAATATATTATATATGAATATATATTTATCTAAGTGCTTGTGCTGTGCAATTCAATTTGCTCATTCATACCGACAAGGTTTCCGGATTGTTGACATAATAGAACGCATTGTTGACTCGTTCCTGTGTTAATAATATTATTGTAAACTAGTACACGTTTAAAAAGCATAGCATATTCGACACTTCCATATTATAGATACTATGTGTATGCGTATTAAAACATTCTCACATGCCTTACAAGATTTACCAAGGAATTAATAAAATAATATAGCAAAAATCCAAAATAAGAGCAAACATACTACCAGATCCTAAAACAAAAGCACTAACAGCGGGTTATAGATATACCCTAGGTGAAATATTGTATTGATCATTGTCCTGTAGATAATTGCGAACCCTAATTTCGACCACCTTTTGCAATTGATAACTCCTATATGCGTTGTAAAAATACGAATTTTACCAAGTATTCTAGGCACTTTGGCATACATTACATGAGCTATTCGCAAGGAACTTCCATACGTTAACTCGTTCTCTTATTTCAATTGCTGGGTAACATTATTTTATTGTAGCAAGGTAGATTCGATTACATTTGTCTAACTACGATACAATTATAGCACTATGCTATAACAACGATTACAACTCGGTAGGGTATCTGTACATCTATTCAATTTTTAAGCTTCTATTGATATGGTAACTTTCAAAGTGATTTGGTTCAAAATTTCACTGTGCAAAAGATCTTCAAGCATATTTACAGGTGTAACATTACGGGAATGCTCATTTGACAATTTACTGAAGAGGAAGAATTAGCAATTTGATTTCAAAAAGGCAATGCTATTACTGCAATATCCCACAACTCGTAACTGAAAAAATCACACGCGCCATATATAGCAGGCGTGTCGATAGGGGAGATAGGGTATTATTCCACATTCATTCGCACTTCCATTCCACCCGCAACGATTCCATACCGAGCGCTGAAGGTGCGTGGAAAATATTAGCAAAAATGGGCAAAATAGGATGGAAATTGGAAAAAATTGGGGTAAAATTGACAAAAATAGGGGAATTATGAAAAAATTATCGCAATTGGCAAAAATCGGGTTTAATTCCTGAAATTTCAAAAATTTCCCCCTCCTGTCCTACCTCCACAACCGAGGAACCTTTCCCCGAGACCATCTATAACCTACCCTACGCTGATGGGCCTTCGACACCTATGATATATAGGATGAATGGCTTTGGGATTTATTATTTACTCAGAGCAGTATGCCGGTTTAGGAACCCATGGATTACTGCGGCTTGCCGCGGGCCTATCGGATATGGGCTCAGATCTTGATCCCGCGGGTAGTAGGTTCCGGTAAAATAGACAATCCTGCATGATCAGAAGTGAGCTCTGTTATTGTCGAAATAACTGGGTGGTTTCGATTATCGAGCATCATCTAAAAAGACATTTTTGTCCGTTTAGTGAGCGATGTTCTGGAAACTTGATGATTCATTGCACATGCTGTCAAAATCACCAGCTAATTGTTTTTAGTAGCCTTTTCGTAGGTCATGTTACTGGGAAGTTGCTGTGAATTACTGGGAATATCGTAACGACTAAATTGCACAATTTCCGGGGCCACATTAGAAAAGAATATTTATGAATCGCTTCCTGAATTGGGGATATGTAAAAGGTCCTGATATCGCGTGTCTGTCCATCAATTACGCGATTTGTAGGACCGGCGGTGTGACAAATAGTATAAGACGGAATCTGACTCACTTTCAAAATGTCGTTATAAGCTGAGAACTTTTCATTTAGGGTGGCTAGCTGGGCACTAAGCAGATGGGCGAAGAAAGTAGGTCACGTTCTCCGTCGTTTACTCTATACAGCTAAAAGAATTACTATTGAGAAGCTAAATACAATAGACCTCTGTGATGATTCTCTGTCTTCACTGTCTTCATTCCTGGCCAGAATTTAACTACAATAGTTTAAGAACAAATACATTGGCATGTAGCTTATCACCCCCAGTAAAACATTTATACAGTACCATAGTAAGTCGTTGAGCTACCCTCAAAATACGTTCCATGAAATTTTATACCAACTTCATTAAAATTTAAGAGAAGTACATATTCTAATTTTTTGCAACACTAAATATTCTTTTAATATTAGAAAAAGTATTCCTTGAAATATTAATTAATTATTCAAAATATAAAAAATTTCTAATTTACTTAAGTTTAGTGTAATTTTTGTTTAATTTAGCAAAAAGTTTAAATCTATTTGAATTTTCTCGCAAATATTTTATATCTTTCAAATATTTTATAAGGAAATTTTTTTGCACTAAATCTATATTCACTCAGTTATTTAATTTCCTGTGTCTATTTTTGTTCCTCTATTTTATTATTGCAACATAAATGAATAGATTATATGCCAAATATAACCGAACATTTACGAATAACATTGTTTTCAAGCATTTGGTTAATCCTTTCCAGTTGCGACATATACTTATATACAATTTTAGTGTTGCCATTTCACCAACTGGGAATTCAAGGCAATGTGTGTTATGCTTTTATAAATAGCGATCAATACATGTTATAGATTAGGCCATACATGCTGACGCTCCGAGGTCTCAGTGGGGTGGGTGTAGGCAAGGCAAGTCACGTCAGGGGAGGTCGTTGGGGAGCTGAAAAGAATCGGCAACCTCCCTCCACCGACGACCCATTATGCTTATTTTCACACAGTTATAGCCAGTTCTCGCTCCAGTTTTGCGAGCCGGGGGATGCGAGCTACGGCGCAGCAGCGGGGGTAAGATATTACCCCCAGGGGTTAGGACAGAACGTCTGGGGCTGAGGCCTCAGGATGGTCACCCCCTAAACTCCTGCTTTAGCTTGTATGCATTATGCCTTGGAAACGGAGCAGAAAGCTTAATTAATCGAAATTGCTAGAAACATTTAGCATGGGATAGCTAGGTCAAAGGTGTCGATAGTAGGTATTGGGTTACCCCTAGGACCTCTCACTGAAGCCTCCGAACCCGTCGCCATAACCCGCCCCGCGCCGAAGGCGCCCGGAATTTTTTTCAGAGAAAATTGAAGCAAAGTGAAAAATTGGCAAATATTGCACAACTTGGTAAATGATGCTTTATTTAAAATGGGATAAAATTGAGAAAAAATTTTAGCGAAATTGGAAAAAACCATGAGTTCCTGAGAATTTTAAAATTAATTCAACACTGGCCTACCCTCCTCTATCCCACCCTACTCCCGCCGTTACTATTATCAGCCCATAACCCGACGGGCCTTCTTCACATGTAAGCTACGTATTACTACCTATTTAAATAATCGCCATATAAATGAAAAAAAATATAAATCATAAAAATGCGTGGAATGGCTACGTTTGATACAACCTTCCGCTACAGATAACGTTTATTCGGAGAGAAGTTTATAAATTTTATAACCAAACGATATAATTATATGTCTGCAACATACAAGGTTTCTAGTAATCTCATCATGTTCGGTTTGAGATTTCTTGATTCGCAAAAAATTAATACACAAGGGTAGCACGTAAGGAATTGGATGTGTCTGGTTGATAGGTTTCTACTCATATGCGCTAGAAAACCTTTATATGGTGGCTAAGCGTATAGTATTTTAGTTTGACTTAATGTTTATTACTCGTTGAGATAGTAACGAACAATTTAATAATGCAATAAAAATCTGTAAAGTTTTGCAAATTGATCTTACTAAGCCCTTTTTTAAGTCCACGATAGCACTAGTACACTGGAAATACATGAACAACACAGCTCTAGCATAAACCGAAACCGTAGAACCATTTTTGACATCCAGTAAGCAAAAAGAGAAATGGTGTGAAATTTATAAATAACAACTTTTAAAAACTTGTAAGTTGAAATTATAATTTTAAGTTGCAGAACCCTGACAGTTGGTTATTTGGCGTATGCCACGCAAACACGTTTGCTTTTAACGTATTCAGCAATCCTGAATATCTATGTAAACGACCTATTTTAACGCTCTACACACAATAACGTTGAAACAGTGACTAAATTAACTATTTTTGGTTCAATACTATTTTAGCCCCTCTGCGGGGTCTCACGAGTTATCGACATGCATAATATACATTTGAAACAATAAAATCAACATATTTAACGGATGAATGTTAAGATCATCTCTCACCCCACCAATCCAGAATTTCAGATTATCAATTTTTTTGGAACTTTGGAAATTGATTTTTGGGTATTTTTCAATTCTGAATAATATATCTTTTCTGCTCTGACAAAAATACATAGTAGCCCAGTGTGCCAGTTTGTCATTTTTTTTATCCCACGCATTTAAGAAGAGTTATAGTTTGAAATGTCAACGAGTGCGAATTTCGATGGGTTGTAAAATTTATCAAAAATTGGGGTGAAATCGGCAAAAATTGGGGTAAAATAGGCAAAATTAGGATAAAAATGGCAAAAATATCGGGAGGTGTAACCCCTGAGGATCTCCCCGCAAGACCTTCGATACCTATAACTATAAACCATCGGATTAAATATGCACATATTTTATTTAGCAGTATATATTTACACGTAAAAATAAAATTTTTTGTAAGGTAACTGAGCCTTCCTAGATTAATTCGGCGTTTAGTAAAACGGAAATATTCTTAAGGATTATCAAAAAATTAATTATAAGAATTAAAAGAACCTTTTAATTTATAAGTGGAATTTTTGAAGGATACGTTTGTTTCATTATGAGGGGGAGGCGACGTTCTGAATTGCACCCAAAAATTAAAATTCAATGACGGCATTAATGCTGCATTTACAGAAAAATGTGTACACTGATGCAAGTCTATATATGTACGGTTTTTGTCGATGGCTCTGTTTATTAACACTAAATTTTTGCAATTACAATGTTTTATACTGCACGAATTTTGTGGATATTTTCATAATTATTACTGCATTTGGGCCAGTCATGCAGCCAAAGAGAGTACTATCACTACCAAACCTATAGTGATAAATAACATGTATGTCTCTGTTCTATGAGAACTCTGTGCCGGTCCTTCTTGATATGACATTAAGCTATTGTGCGGCTCACGCGCGGGAGCTGAGCAAAACCATTTCAGCAACGCGCCGACTCGGGTCAGTTCCACTCGAGTAGTATGTCAACGGTGTATGACTTCAACTGGCAAATAAGCTATTGCAAAGACAATCCAAGTTTACACTCATAAGCCTAGCATCCATTGCGTATTTGGCGAATGCGAATTGGATTTGTACATGTGAAAATGGAAATACAACAGCGCAAACATGAACGTAGTACACATTTTTATACTATGCGTCTAATAAAAAATTGCTAGAAGTCATTAACGGTTAATACGTGACAAAGACCTATCCGTGATAAATTTCTTGCACAGCTAAGCGCTATCTGAGTAAACTCGCTCGCTACCACAGTTTCTAAGTATTGACTGATTTGTGAGCAATAATGTGCAGTAACTATGCTACTAAGTGCTGCACTCTGCAGTGAATATAAGCATTTTTCTGCTAACGGTGCATTATGTTTTCGATATACGTGATCGAAACTTATATTGGACCTATTTTTCCATGGACCCGCACTCACCAGCACAAAATTGATGGTTAGATATTTATTCACAGCCGGGCACAAGAATAAATTGGTATTATTTAGTCGATTTTTATGACACAAATCCCTTCACTTCAAAGGTTCGTATTTTAATTAACCTACAATTTGAACTAGCTTGCAAGGTTACGCTAACTATTATAGAACCACGCAGACTAATAAATAAAAAATAGCCCAATATTGCAAGAAAACAAAAATAAATATGTTTTCCCGGTCGTACAATAAAACAAATCCATCTTCGTCATACAGAAAGAAACCGTGTGTGAACAAATAAAAACACAAGGTCAACAGTTATTTACTAAAACGCTAGCGACCATGCGTAGGAACATGAGGAAACAGGAAATGAATTTAAAGCGTTCAATAAATGGAGTCAATAGTTGTTCCACGATAACTAGTACAACGGTGTATGGGGGAGGAGTGACCCAATTTATTACTGCTAAGTAAAAAATGTGGGTCTTTTCGGCTATACCCCCAGCCCAAAATGGCCGATTTTCAAGATACAGCGATGATTTAGCCACCATTCGACTCAGCCTATCGAAGCGGTTCAGCAAATGACAACTTCACCAGTTTTAATACATTTTAGATTTTTTGTGTTCCCAGTGGTTGCCGTAACACCTAAAATTTTCGAAAATTTTTTTCGATAAATGTGTACTGTTATATAACATTCGAACCGCATTGACCGGCTGAATGGCAAGGTGTAAACAACAGCTGAATCGGATCGGTGCTTAGCGACCTAGGATTAGGTTATGGAAAATTTAAGCCGCATCTGCGTCGAGTGGTTGTTATCTATACGTAAATCTACCAAACGCAAATATATAATATTTACATAGATTGATTCATTTATATTGGAACCTCAAAAGACTTCATCTGATTTTGCACATTTTATTGAGTGTCTCTTTTAATGTAGTATACATCATTCATAATCCATGAATTATTATTAAGCGACGCGTACCATTGGGGCAAGGTTGATTGTAATACATGTTACTTCAACGATCATTCCAGAGTGCTTGTATAGGGAGTAGCTTCTCGTGGTGGGAATCCTATCAAGGATAACCGCCGGAGTGTAAAACGATGCATGCTCCGGCTAAAACAAGAGTCATTGGCTACACATAGGCTTTGATTGACATAAATGGTACCACATTCACTCCATCTAAAGGTCCAGAAATGCTTCGTAGCAAACAGGAACGAATCATAGGCAGTCGCTGAGACATAAAAATTGGCGCAACGGTATCTCATTTCTAGCGACTTCTAGGTCATAGAATACAGAAATGGGGGTGAACAAATAAATAAATAAATACCGCGAACCTGGGACTGCGGGGAAAGGCCTGTAAAGCATTTGCTTTGTTCCTTGCAGAGGCTAATATTGGATGTGGTTGAAGTTTCAAATGATATCGGTCTTGCAAATATTTATTAAAATATATAAGGAAAAGCCATAAATGGTGTTTTTAACAATTTTAGCCCGTTAGATATGGTTACGGTCAGCAGGACTAAATTTGCGATATTTTGTCAGAATTACCTAAAGGTGTATACATACGGTTCGACTTTTATCGAGTGTTTGGGTGCCAAAACTTAACTGCGTCACCTTTGCCACTCAAATATTTCAGCCCAAGAAATTGTGACAGTCAATATATATACTCCATATGTGAAACGAGTGGTAATATACCTTAGCTATCATGATTTCAAGACCCAAGATCGTATTCAAAGACGCAAAGATAACTCGCATGGTCATCTGTGGCCATTTCTTATGGGTTGCTCGATAGGGTAGTTATCACTTTAGCATGTGATTTGTTGATTCTGTAAAGTGCATTTGTAGAAAAATTCTTAGTTGCTCAAAACGGTGTATTTTTAACTGTACTCGTAATATCAAGAACCAATTATGCGTATAACATCGCTCGGTGTCCTAGCACGTACCTTCCACTGTAAACACTACTTTAAGCAGTTTCGTCACCGCTTTAGAAATTTTAGACTATGAAAGTAACAGTGAACCAATTTATGTTCGACCTTAGCTAAGGTTTCCAACACAACCATTTGTATTCTATAACCAGCTCCACTGTCTACAGATTATCGTAGCGGTATTTGGAATTCCGGAACAAAACAGTAACGTTATTTTTTGTAATCGTCATATGTTTTCAACGTCGATTATTTTTCCTGTTTATAAAAAAACCGTTGAAAAATGCACCAAAAACACATTTTCGTATATCACTACAAATAGTTAGATAGTGGAAAATTTGTTATTATAATGTAAACTCCTTCTATGAGTTTTATGGGTTGCTCAAAAAATAAAAACGTCGCGCTCAGTTTGCGCTTGAAACGAGCTCAGTTTTACTCGAGGATATAAAATTGGCCTTTCATTAAAAACATTTTTCTCCGTTTAAAAATGAATGCAAAGACAGACAATGTTTTCTCTAAATGTTTGAAGACAGGGACCAAAAACATGTTGACAGACATCAAAAACTATAATTTGGGCAAACATTGACGATCAGAAGTTGGTACAAAGGTCAAAACTTATTTTAGCGAGGCTACTTGTTTAAAAATTAGCGATAACAATACATCAAATACTGATGTTAGAATTAGTTTCACTTAAAGCTATTCAGTACAAGCTTTAGACAGAAAATGCTACTAAAACCTGTACATTCTATAACTATATCGGCAGATTTATTTGTGTTAAGTGAAAAAATAAGTCTAAAATCTTCTTATCGACAGTTAGATTTGGCTGAAATGTAAAACAATATTCATTGGTTTCAAATAATTTTAATTTGTCGTGAAATAATTCAATTAAGGTAATATAAATTAATAATTATTCATTTTAAAACGATTACTGTATCGCACAAATAATTATTGATCTTTATTGCGCTCAGTGCCTATATCAGCTTCCTATGTTTATCAGGCTTTACTGATTTTAATTCCTACTGTCGACTATACAATGAATAATGTGCTTCATTAAAGAGTGCTAAGCAAAGTTCTAATGACCTAGATCTTTTCATTAATTAAATTAAATTGTAGCAGTCTTTGTATTTTTAAAGACTATTTAATATATATCCTTCAAAATATTTACTTGTATATTGGGACCGAAACTGTGCGGAAGTACTATATTCGTACCAAAAATTTAAAATGGTTAATACTACTAAATTTACGCTAAAACAGAAAGATTTTACCATAATCGATATTGTGAAAATAGAAATTGTGACGTTTAGCATTTAATATATTATCACCAACAGAGTATTAACATTAAAATTGTTGTAATATATTAATGGTAAGACGAGTAACGGGGTGATGGTAACGCTGTTGATTCCACTCCAGTATTGTTTTAATCACGATCTCCAAATCAACGTGGACCTATTTTGAGGAGAATGTTTCCACACAGTTCGCATCGGACTCGCAAGAAAGCATTGACATTTAAATGTCTTAAACTTTCGTTAATGAATAGTGTAACTCAATCAGTACACCGAAAGCTGACAATAAATTGCTTCCCAACCGTTTGTACCAATACGGTGTACTACTTGACTATGGTTATGCACTAAGTTTAGCGAGCCTATGCCAAAACATTCTTCAGGCACAGTTAATTTCAATATCAATTCAGCGAGATTGCAATGTTGCCAATTTTAATACAAAGGCATGAGTTAAATATCTTAAACTTTAGTTAAAGAATGGTTTAGCTCAATCAGCACACCGATAGCTGACAATAAATTGCTTCCCAACCGTTTGTACCAATACGGTGTACTACTTGACTATGGTTATGCACTAAGTTTAGCGAGCCTATGCAAAAACATTCTTCAAGCACAGTTAATTTCAATATCAATTCAGCGAGATTGCAATGTTGCCAATTTTAATACAAAGGCATGAGTTAAATGACTTAAACTTTAGTTAAAGAATGGTTTAGCTCAATCAGCACACCGATAGCTGACAATAAATTGCTTCCCAACCGTTTGTACCAATACGGTGTACTACTTGACTGTGGTTATGCACTAAGTTTAGCGAGCCTATGCAAAAACATTCTTCAAGCACAGTTAATTTCAATATCAATTCAGCGAGATTGTAATGTTACCAATTTTAACACAAAGGCATGAGTTAAATGTCTTTAACTTTCGTTAATGAATAGTGTAACTGAATCAGTACACCGAAAGCTGACAATAAATTGCTTCCCAACCGTTTGTACCAATACGGTGTACTACTTGACTGTGGTTATGCACTAAGTTTAGCGACCCTATGCAAAAACATTCTTCAAGCACAGTTAATTTCAATATCAATTCAGCGAGATTGTAATGTTACCAATTTTAACACAAAGGCATGAGTTAAATGTCTTTAACTTTCGTTAATGAATAGTGTAACTGAATCAGTACACCGAAAGCTGACAATAAATTGCTTCCCAACCGTTTGTGCCAATACGGTGTCCTACTTGACTATGGTTATGCACTAAGTTTAGCCAGCCTATGCCAAAACATTCTTCAGGCACAGTTAATTTCAATATCAATTCAGCGAGATTGCAAAGTTGCCAATTTTAATACAAAGACATGAGTTAAATGTCTTAAACTTTAGTTAAAGAATGGTTTAGCTCAATCAGCACACCGATAGCTGACAATAAATTGCTTCCCAACCGTTTGTACCAATACGGTGTACTACTTGACTGTGGTTATGCACTAAGTTTAGCGAGCCTATGCAAAAACATTCTTCAAGCACAGTTAATTTCAATATCAATTCAGCGAGATTGTAATGTTACCAATTTTAACACAAAGGCATGAGTTAAATGTCTTAAACTTTAGTTAATGAATGGTTTAGCTCAATCAGTACACCGAAAGCTGACAATAAATTGCTTCACAACCGTTTGTACCTGTTATGAACAGTAACAAAAGAACATTCTCGAACTTTCCAGAAGTCTTACAAATATTCTGGATTCTGAAAGAAACAATAGAACATTGTAGAACGTTCCGAAAAGTCTAGAAACTACTGTTCTAATTATCATGATTATATCGTATTATCCGAGACATTTATATATAATCGTGTTGCTCAATGTTAGGTCGCCTCAGTTCATTTTGTTCGTGTTTTGTTGTGTTCACGTAGTTATCGATTTCCATTCAATAACTTTATTTCGTTTGTTTTACTTGAATAAACTTCATTTGTTACGTCCCGCGCTCTCTTCTTTTCGCAAGTTAGCCGAAGATACGACAGGGATAATTGGCGCTCTGAGTAGGATCCTCAACAAGACCAAGTTTAACAATGTCAGACACGGCCAAGCTCATCGAACTCCTACAACAGCAAATGGCTCAACAGCAAGCCCAAATCGCGACACGGCAGCAAACAATGAAGGCCATGCTGACAGTGCTACAACCGGGAGCCCAGGGCACCGCCGCAATGCCAGCCTTGACATCAACAATTCCGAACATTCCGGATTTCGAGCCATTTGACTCCACATCTGAATTCTGGCCGGACTATTTGGATCGTTTCCGTACGTTTTCTGGGGCACGTTGCGTTTAGGACGTCAAGTTGGCTCAAATATTCCTAGCGAGCCAATCTAGGGACGTCTACCGTCTTCTGGGAAACTTGGCTCGTCAACAAACTTCACCGAAAAGCATCAATGATCTCACAATGGAGAAAATCACAGACTTCATGAAGAATAAATACGATCCAAGACGATTTGTGTTCCACGAACGATTCAAATTCTGGAGCGATATGGAACGGAAGCCGGGTGAAACACTGCAAGAACTTGTGGCTCGCATCCGTCAAGACGCCGCAACGTGTGACTTTGCCTCAATCAAGGATCCGCAAGTCTAAGCACTCCGCTCCCGCTTCATTTGTTCAGTCAACAACGAAGCCGTCCTAAGGGCCCTATTCAAGGTTAAAGACAACGACCTGGATTTCGCCCGTACCGTTCAAATTGCAATCGAAACAGAGGACGCAGCGAAGGTTGCCAAGGAAACGGTTCATGGTTTCAAGCCGAAGTCCGTTCACAAAGTCAATCGGCGCCTGCAGCCCGAACGCAACGAGGAAAAGCAGTCCAGAAATGGTGTTGCCGTCGACAAGATGATTCGTTTTCCGTGCCCCCGCCGCGGGGACAAGAATCATCATTCCGACAATTGCCGTTTCAAGACTGTTGAATGCAACTACTGTCATATCAAAGGCCACTTGGAAAAGGTTTGTCGTAAGAAGCTTTCCAAAGACAAGTCAACAGTCAGAAGGATCGATGTGGTCAACACAATCTCCAATAAACAATCCTTGCCGAAACTGGAGGTACGCGTCGCGAAACCATTCCAATGGAACTGGATACTGCCACCGTCGGGAACTTCATCTTCAAGCAACACTGGGAGGATCTTGGTTGCCCACAGCTACACGAATCCGACTAGGAATTTCTATCCGCCAGTAAGCACGATTTGCCAGTCCATGGATCGTTCATTGCCCAAACCAGGAGCCAGGATTCCAAGGAGTCACAGGACATTCAATTTACCGTATCCGGAATTCCTGATTTAAATCTGCTTGGACGTAACGCTATCCGTGATCTGGGCATTTCGATCGACAAGGTTCTCAAATCCATAGAACCGTTTCATGCCGTTTTCAATCATCTGAAGCCGGATGTTAAACTGCAGCAACGGTGCCAACTGCTTTGCCAGGAATTTCCCGACGTTTGGAAGCCGGAAATGGGATGTCTCAAAGATTTCGAGCTAGATGTCAAATTCAAGAACAATGGCCAGCCCATTTTTCGGAATGCTCGACGCGTCCCATATGCAATGGAATTGGATTTTCAGGAAGCCTATCAACAAGGAATTGCAAAAGGAATCTGACAACCTGTTCAATTTTTCGAATATGGGACTCCCGTCGTTCCCATCAAAAAGGCTTTGCTACCAGGGCAAAAGAAAGCCAAGCTGCGCATCTGTGGCGATTATTCTGTTACGGTCAACACCCAACTAGAGGAACATCGTCATCCACTGCCTTTACCAGAAAATCTAATGCGAAAGCTGGGAGGCGTATACGGGTTTACTAAGATTGACCTTGTGGATGCCTATAACCAGATAAAATTGGCTCCAAGTACTCAACGTCGATTAGCTCCCAGTACACACATTGTTGTGCTACTTCAAAAACGTCTGCCGTTCGGGATCAAATCCGCGCCCGGTTATTTCCAACAAGTGATGAACCAACTTACCAAGGATTTGCCGGGAGTTGTCGTTTATTTGCACGATTTACTGGTCAGCGGAAAAGATTCGGAGGATCATTATAACAATCTTTGGCGCCTACTACAGCGCCTGGAAGATAATGGTCTCCGTCGCCGAATAGAGAAATGCCAATTCGCTCAACCGTACGTCGATTACCTTAGGCACCTTCTTTCCCACGAAGGTATCGCCAAGGGACCTAAAGTTGACGATGTCGTCAAAATGCCGGCACCCAAGGACGTTCCAAGCCTCAAAGCATTTCTGGGATCCATTCAATTTTACGCCAAATTCCTACCTTCTGCTCTGGCTACAGTTACGGAACCACTTTACAATCTGACGAAGAAAAATACTAAATGGATTTGGGCAAAGGAGCAGCAAGCTGCTTTCCAGAAGCTAAAGATCTGCTGTCATCCGATAATATCCTGGTCCACTTCGATACGAAACTTCCCCTAGGTCTGGCCAGTGACGCATCAAAAGTAGGAATTGGGGCAGTGTTATTCCACCGATATGCTGACGGCTGTGAACGCCCAATTGCCAATGTTTGGAAGACGCTCACGGACGCTCAAAGGAACTATAGTCAAATTCAGAAGGAAGCTTTGGCAATGGTCTTCAGTCTTAAGAAATTCTACCAATACATCTACGGTAGAAAATTCATTCTGGTGACCGATCCTCGTCCGCTACAAGCTCTATTTGGTCCAGGCAAGGATGTGCCTCCCCTTGCTGCCAACCGACTGGCTCGCTGAAATCTGCTATTAAGTCAATTCAATTATCAAATCGAATACCGCAAGACCAAGGATCACGCGAATGCCGATGTCCTCAGCCGCCTTCCGTCCGGGGAAGACCTCAACTTCGACGGGCAGGAAAGTGATGATGACATCGAGACGGTATGTGCGCTACGGAAGATCAACGGAAAAGTGACACCAGCCGATCATGGTTCATTGGCCCGAGAATCCGCCACAGACCCGGTTATCTCAACAGTGCTGAGGTTCACTCGTGAAGGATGGCCGCAGAAGAAAAATGATGAAGGCTCCGAAATACAGCGGTTTCGTCAAGTTGCTGACTCCTTGGCCATCATCAGTGGATGTCTTGTTCTTGGATCAAGGGTCGTTATTCCGGTAAAAATGCGTTGACAAGTTCTGGAGCTGTTACACTTGGAACACTTTGGCATACAGCGGATGAAGAATCTTGCCCGCACATCAGTCTACTGGCCCAACATCGACGACGATATTGAAGCCACTTGCCGCCACTGTGGTACCTGTGGTTAGCACCAGAAAAAGCCAGCCAAACCGCCTATCCAACCATGGATGCTTCCGGAGAAACCGTGGAGTCGACTTCATCTAGACCACGCAGTCAACTTCATGGGCTCCAACTGGCTCGTACTTACAGATGCCTATTCGAAATATCCGTGCATTTATCCCACGCAGTCAGTGTCAACCAAAGCCGCAATAGAACTTCCAGAACAGGACTTCGCTCACTTTGGATATCCCCACACATTAGTTACAGACAATGCAACAGCGTTCCACTCTCAAGAATTTCAAGACTGGTGCCGGGATAATGGGATCGTCCATCTTAGCGGAGCTCCATACCATCCAGCTACTAATGGATCCGCGGAACGCCTAATTCAAACATTCAAACAGGCGCTCCGAAAGTCTGATCGTCTAAAACAGGCGTTGCAACAATTCCTAATGCAGTTTCGCCGGACTTCCAAGTCCACGGGGTACTCCCCGAGTGAACTATTAAATTATCTCCAAATCCGAACATCAATCGACACCCTACTTCCGTCTCCTGCTCACAAAGCTCAAGGAAGACAATGCAAGGATGCCGTCAAGTCACAAGACCCTGAGATGGTTTCCAAGGTCATCCGATCGTATCAAATCGGGGATCCGGTATGCGCCCTGTACTTTGGACCGCGGAGAGACAAAAAAGGTCGCTGGGTTCCTGCTGTAATCATCAAACGAATGGGGTCCCGCACGTTCAACGTCCGCGTTCAACCGAAGGGTCCAACATGGAGAAGGCACTGGGAACAGCTCCAGCCCCGTTACATATCCCAAGTTGATACTGATGCCGGGAACACGCCCGTCATGCCTGCCATGGTTAGTCCTAATACAGATGTTACATCTCCTCCACTGAGTAATTCCGAGCCAGTAGCTTCAGCAACTGTCCCAGTGCGTCCGTCCGAAGACAGCCGGCTGCAAGCTGTTCCGGAATAGAAACCTCACTTTCCACGCTGTTCCAACCGTGTTCGCAAGCCGAAGCAAAAGTTCTCGCCTTCGCGATAAACCTCAATTTTGGTGGGGAGGGGTTATGAAGAGTAACAAAAGAACATTCTCGAACTTTCCAGAAGTCTTACAAATATTCTGGATTCTGAAAGAAACAATAGAACATTGTAGAACGTTCCGAAAAGACTAGAAACTACTGTTCTAATTATCATGAATGTTCTCGTATGATCCGAGACAATTATATATAATCGTGTTGCTCAATGTTAGGTCGTCTCAGTTGTTTTGTTCATGTTTCGTTGTGTTCATATAGTTATCGATTTCCATTCAATAACTATATTCCGTTTGTTTTACTTCAATAAACTTCATTTGTTACGTCCCGCGCTCTCTTCTTTTCGCAAGTTAGCCGGAGATACGACAGGGATAATTGGCGCTCTGAGTATGATCCTCAACAAGACCAAGTTTAACAATGTCAGAGACGGCCAAGCTCATCGAACTCCTACAACAGCAAATGGCTCAACAGCAAGCCCAAATGGCGACACAGCAGCAAACAATGAAGGCCATGCTCACAGTACTATAACCGGGAGCCCAGGGCACCGCCGCAATGCCAGCCGTCACATCAACAATTCCGAACATTCCGGATTTCGAGCCATTTGACTCCACATCTGAATTCTGGCCGGACTATTTGGATCGTTTTCGTACGTTTTCTGGGGCACGTTCCGTTTCGTCGTCAAGTTGGCTCAAATATTCCTAGCGAGCCAATCTAGGGACGTCTACAGTCTTCTGGGAAACTTGGCTCGTCAACAAACTTCACCGCAAATCATCAATGATCTGACAATGGAAAAATCACAGACTTCATGAAGAATAAATACGATCCAAGACGATTTGTGTTCCACGAACGATTCAAATTCTGGAGCGATATGGAACGGAAGCCGGGTGAAACACTGCAAGAACTTGCGGCTCGCATCCGTCAAGACGCCGCAACGCGTGACTTTGCCTCAATCAACGATCCGCCTGACTAAGCACTCCGCTCCCGCTTCATTTGTTCAGTCAACAACGAAGCCGTCCTAAGGGCCCTATTCAAGGTTAAAGACAACGACCTGGATTTCGCCCGTGCCGTTCAAATTGCAATCGAAACAGAGGACGCAGCGAAGGTTGCCAAGGAAACGGTTCATGGTTTCAAGCCGAAGCCCGTTCACAAAGTCAATCGGCGCCTTCAGCCCGAACGCAATGAGGAAAAGCAGTCCACAAATGGTGTTGCCGTCGACAAGATGATTCGTTTTCCGTGCCCCCACCACGGGGACAAGAATCATCATTCCGACAATTGCCGTTTCAAGACTGTTGAATGCAACTACTGTCATATCAAAGGCCACTTGGAAAAGGTTTGTCGTAAGAAGCTTTCCAAAGACAAGTCAACAGTCAGAAGGATCGATGTGGTCAACACAATCTCCAATAAACAATCCTTGCCGAAACTGGAGCTACGCGTCGCGAAACCATTCCAATGGAACTGGATACTGCCACCGTCGGGAACTTCATCTTCAAGCAACACTGGGAGGATCTTGGTTGCCCACAGCTACACGAATCCGACTAGGAATTTCTATCCGCCAGTAAGCACGATTTGCCAGTCCATGGATCGTTCATTGCCCAAACCAGGAGCCAGGATTCCAAGGAGTCACAGGACATTCAATTTACCGTATCCGGAATTCCTGATTTAAATCTGCTTGGACGTAACGCTATCCGTGATCTGGGCATTTCGATCGACAAGGTTCTCAAATCCATAGAACCGTTTCATGCCGTTTTCAATCATCTGAAGCCGGATGTTAAACTGCAGCAACGGTGCCAACTGCTTTGCCAGGAATTTCCCGACGTTTGGAAGCCGGAATTGGGATGTCTCAAAGATTTCGAGCTAGATGTCAAATTCAAGAACAATGGCCAGCCCATTTTTCGGAATGCTCGACCCGTCCCATATGCAATGGAATCGGGTTTTCAGGAAGCCTATCAACAAGGAATTGCCAAAGGAATCTGAGAACCTGTTCAATTTTTCGAATATGGGACTCCCGTCGTTCCCATCAAAAAGGCTTTTCTACAAGGGCAAAAGAAAGCCAAGCTGCGCATCTGTGGCGATTATTCTGTTACGGTCAACACCCAACTAGAGGAACATCGTCATCCACTGCCTTTACCAGAAAATCTAATGCGAAAGCTGGGAGGCGTATACGGGTTTACTAAGATTGACCTTGCGGATGCCTATAACCAATTCAAATTGGCTCCAAGTAGTCAACGTCGATTAGCTCCCAGTACACACATTGTTGTGCTACTTCAAAAACGTCTGCCGTTCGGGATCAAATCCGCGCCCGGTTATTTCCAACAAGTGATGAACCAACTTGCCAAGGATTTGCCGGAGTTGCCGTTTATTTGCACGATTTACTGGTCAGCGGAAAAGATTCGGAGGATCATTATACCAATCTTTGGCGCCTACTACAGCGCCTGGAAGATAATGGTCTCCGTCGCCGAATAGAGAAATGCCAATTCGCTCAACCGTACGTCGATTACCTTAGGCACCTTCTTTCCCACGAAGGTATCGCCAAGGGACCTAAAGTTGACGATGTCGTCAAAATGCCGGCACCCAAGGACGTTTCAAGCCTCAAAGCATTTCTGGGATCCGTTCAATTTTACGCCAAATTCCTACCTTCTGCTCTGGCTACAATTACGGAACCACTTTACAATCTGACGAAGAAAAATACTAAATGGATTTGGGAAAAGGAGCAGCAAGCTGCTTTCCAGAAGCTAAAAGATCTGCTGTCATCCGATAATATCCTGGTCCACTTCGATACGAAACTTCCCCTAGGTGTGGCCAGTGACGCATCGAAAGTAGGAATTGGGGCAGTGTTATTCCACCGATATCCTGACGGCTGTGAACGCCCAATTGCCAATGTTTGGAAGACGCTCACGGACGCTCAAAGGAACTATAGTCAAATTCAGAAGGGAGCTTTGGCAATGGTCTTCAGTCTTAAGAAATTCTACCATTACATTTACGGTAGAAAATTCATTCCGGTGACCGATCCTCGTCCGCTACAAGCTCTGTTTGGTCCAGGCAAGGATGTGCCTCCCCTTGCTGCCAACCGACTGGCTCGCTGAAATCTGCTATTAAGTCAATTCAATTATCAAATCGAATACCGCAAGACCAAGGATCACGCGAATGCCGATGTCCTCAGCCGCCTTCCGTCCGGGGAAGACCTCAACTTCGACGGGCAGGAAAGTGATGATGACATCGAGACGGTATGTGCGCTACGGAAGATCAACGGAAAAGTGACACCAGCCGATTATGGTTCATTGGCCCGAGAATCCGCCACAGACCCGGTCGTTATTCCGGTAAAAATCCGTCGACAAGTTCTGGACCTGTTACACTTGGAACACTTTGGCATACAGCGGATGAAGAATCTTGCCCGCACATCAGTCTACTGGCCCAACATCGACGACGATATTGAAGCCACTTGCCGCCACTGTGGTACCTGTGGTTAGCACCAGAAAAAGCCAGCCAAACCGCCTATCCAACCATGGATGCTTCCGGAGAAACCGTGGAGTCGACTTCATCTAGACCACGCAGTCAACTTCATGGGCTCCAACTGGCTCGTACTTACAGATGCCTATTCGAAATATCCGTGCATTTATCCCACGCAGTCAGTGTCAACCAAAGCCGCAATAGAACTTCCAGAACAGGACTTCGCTCACTTTGGATATCCCCACACCTTAGTTACAGACAATGCAACAGCGTTCCACTCTCAAGAATTTCAACACTGGTGCCGGGATAATGGGATCGTCCATCTTAGCGGAGCTCCATACCATCCAGCTACTAATGGATCCGCGGAACGCCTAATTCAAACATTCAAACAGGCGCTCCGAAAGTCTGATCGTCTAAAACAGGCGTTGCAACAATTCCTAATGCAGCTTCGCCGGACTCCCAAGTCCACGGGGTACTCCCCGAGTGAACTATTAAATTATCGCCAAATCCGAACATCAATCGACACCCTACTCCCGTCTCCTGCTCACAAAGCTCAAGGAAGACAATGCAAGGATGCCGTCAAGTCACAAGACCCTGAGATGGTTTCCAAGGTCATCCGATCGTATCAAATCGGAGATCCGGTATGCGCCCTGTACTTTGGCCCGCGGAGAGACAAAAAAGTTCGCTGGGTTCCTGCTGTAATCATCAAACGAATGGGGTCCCGCACGTTCAACGTCCGCGTACAACCGAAGGGTCCAACATGGAGAAGGCACTGGGAACAGCTCCAGCCCCGTTACATATCCCAAGTTGATACTGATGCCGGGGACACGCCCGTCATGCCTGCCATTGTTAGTCCTAATACAGATGTTACATCTCCTCCACTGAGTAATTCCGAGCCAGTAGCTTCAGCAACTGTCCCAGTGCGTCCGTCCGAAGACAGCCGGCTGCAAGCTGTTCCGGAATGGAAACCTCACTTTCCACGCTGTTCCAACCGTGTTCGCAAGCCGAAGCAAAAGTTCTCGCCTTCGCGATAAACCTCAATTTTGGTGGGGAGGGGTTATGAAGAGTAACAAAAGAACATTCTCGAACTTTCCAGAAGTCTTACAAATATTCTGGATTCTGAAAGAAACAATAGAACATTGTAGAACGTTCCGAAAAGACTAGAAACTACTGTTCTAATTATCATGAATGTTCTCGTATGATCCGAGACAATTATATATAATCGTGTTGCTCAATGTTAGGTCGTCTCAGTTGTTTTGTTCGTGTTTCGTTGTGTTCATATAGTTATCGATTTCCATTCAATAACTTTATTCCGTTTGTTTTACTTCAATAAACGTCATTTGTTACGTCCCGCGTTCCCTTCTTTTCACAAGTTAGCCGCAGATACGACAGTACCAATACGGTGTACTACTTGACTGTGGTTATGCACTAAGTTTGGCGAGCCTATGCAAAAACATTATTCAAGCACAGTTAATTTCAATATCAATTCAGCGAGATTGCAATGTTGCCAATTTTAATACAAAGGCATGAGTTAAATGTCTTAAACTTTAGTTAATGAATGGTTTAGCTCAATCAGTACACCGAAATCCGACAATAAATTGCTTCCCAACCTTTTGTAACAATGCGGTGTATTACTTGACTATAGTTATGCACTAAAAGTTTGGCAAGCCTGTGCAAAAACATTATTCAAGCACAGTTAATTTCAATATCAATTCAGCGATATTGCAATGTTGCCAATTTTAGTACAAAAGCATGAGTTAAATGTCTTAAATACCAGTTAATGAATGGTTTAGCTCAATCAGTACACCGAAAGCAGACAATAAATTGCTTCCCAACCGTTTGTACCAATACGGTGTCCTACTTGACTGTGGTTATGCACTAAGTTTGGCGAGCCTATGCAAAAACATTATTCAAGCACAGTTAATTTCAATATCAATTCAGCGAGATTGC
>JASANE010011619.1:0-16272 GCA_030248225.1 Trileptium ribeirensis
AACAATGTCCTACTTATTTATACACCACCATGCGATTTCTGTCAAAAATTATATATATACCATAAGATATGTGTATGCATATATGTGGTAACACTGGAAATGGCTGCAATTTCTAGTTTTCTACTTTAAATTGGGTTCGTTTTAAATTCAGTTCCTGAAAGGAGAGACGAAATTCGTTAGTTCTGAAACTTATATCGCCTCGTTTTATATGCCTATACTATATAACAGAACATATGGTGTATGAGACGCCATCCAAGTGTCTAAATCTACCTGTTGTTTTTTACTGATGGTGCCAATGATATTTAAATAAAAGAATGGTGTACGTGATATAACTTTTTGAAACATTTTATATAGTCTACACCACGCCATTACCGCACCTATTTATACAATATTAAAATACCATCGGAAACACCACAACAAATATTTCCAATCAAAACCCATCAGTTCGGGATTTGAAGTTTTAGAAAAACAATGAGCACAATTCCAACCCATCATGTCTATAGCAGTGGATGAAACTTGATGTGAGTATGTATCTGAAATGAGCAAAATGAGATGAAAATGAGCAAATGATGAAATGAGATGAAATGAAGAAATGCGAAATGAGCAAATGATGAAATGCGAAATGAGCAAATGATGAAATGAGATGAAATGAAATGAAATGAGATGAAATGAAATGCAAATGAGATGAAATGAACAAAATGAAATGAAAAAATGAGCACAATTCCAACCCATCATGCCTATAGCAGTGGATGAAACTTGATGTGAGTATGTATCTGAAATGAGCAAAATGAGATTAAAATGAGTAATTTATGAATTTATATGATATGAAGAAATGCGAAATGAGCAAATGATGAAATGCGAAATGAGCAAATGATGAAATGAGATGAAATGAAATGAAATGAGATGAAATGAAATGCAAATGAGATGAAATGAACAAAATGAAATGAAAAAAATGAGAACAATTCCAACCCATCATGCCTATAGCAGTGGATGAAACTTGATGTGAGTATGTATCTGAAATGAGCAAAATGAGATGAAAATGAGCAAATGATGAAATGAGATGAAATGAAGAAATGCGAAATGAGCAAATGATGAAATGCGAAATGAGCAAATGATGAAATGAGATGAAATGAAATGAAATGAGATGAAATGAAATGCAAATGAGATGAAATGAACAAAATGAAATGAAAAAATGAGCACAATTCCAACCCATCATGCCTATAGCAGTGGATGAAACTTGATGTGAGTATATATTTGCCTATTAGCGAGCGAAAGGGGAAAATATCTGGTTACATTTAAATTGAGGCTCAGGCTTACGATTAGTCTTACAGAGAGATGTAACTTGACATGAGCATATACCTAACGGAATCTTGACAAAAGGAATCAGCTCGCGTAATTGGAGTTTATAGGTACTTTGGAACGTACCATACATGTTCATTATGTGGTGTAGTGGTAGCGCACTAGTCTTGCAAGCTAGAGGCCTGGGTTCGAATCCCTTCTAGTTGATTGTAGAATCTCTGGTGGATCTTTTCGTTCGGGGAAGCCGACTTGATCTTCTGCACGATGTTGCTTAACCGATCCCGAGTTCTACCAGCACTCGGAGGAAGTGAGGTAATGTGTCACAACGCTAACTTATATAGCATAGCTGAACACGAGTTGATTGGGGATTGTAATGTAGTGGTAGCGTATTAATCTTTCAAGCTAGAGGCTCGGATTCAAATACCTTCTATTGGAATGTAAGATCTCTGGTGGATCTTTTCATTCGAGGAAGCCGACTTGATCTCTTGCACGATATTGCTTAACCGTGCGCTAGTTCGACTGACGCTCGCTCCGCGACTTCGCAGACAAATGTTGTAATGTATCAAACATGGTATGCAAGACATCGCTAACTTATATAGCGTAGCTGAGAACGAGTCGATCGGGACCTGCGGTATGTTGTAGCGCGTTAGTCTTGCAACCCAGAGGCTCAAGTTCGAATCCTGGTTGGTCCAACCAAATGATCTCTCGTGGATCTTTCCAAAAGGACACCATTAGCGACAAAAACAGATTTTTGAACAGTGTATTTTCGTTTTTATTTTGCTCATTTCAGATACATACTCACATCAAGTTTCATCCACTGCTATAGGCATGATGGGTTGGAATTGTTCTCATTTTTTTCATTTCATTTTGTTCATTTCATCTCATTTGCATTTCATTTCATCTCATTTCATTTCATTTCATCTCATTTCATCATTTGCTCATTTCGCATTTCATCATTTGCTCATTTCGCATTTCTTCATTTCATCTCATTTCATCATTTGCTCATTTTCATCTCATTTTGCTCATTTCAGATACATACTCACATCAAGTTTCATCCACTGCTATAGGCATGATGGGTTGGAATTGTGCTCATTTTTTCATTTCATTTTGTTCATTTCATCTCATTTGCATTTCATTTCATCTCATTTCATTTCATTTCATCTCATTTCATCATTTGCTCATTTCGCATTTCATCATTTGCTCATTTCGCATTCATTTCATCTCATTTCATCATTTCATTTCATCTCATTTTACTAATTTCAGATAATCTCACATCAAGTTTCATCATCCTTTCTCAGCCATGATGGGTGGAATTGTGCTCATTTTCATTTCATTTTGTTCATTTCATATACATTTCATTTCATTTCATCTCATTTCATTTCATTTCATCTCATTTCATCATTTGCTCATTTCGTTTCACATAGTCCGTTTCCATCTATTTCTTTTCATTTCATATAATTTGAGTGCATTTGTTCATTTCCATTCTTGATTCTATTCCATTTCGATCCATCTCACATCAAGTTTCATTCCACTGCTATAGACATGATGGGTTGGAATTGTGCTCATTGTTTTTCTAAAACTTCAAATCCCGAACTGATGGGTTTTGATTGGAAATATTTGTTGTGGTGTTTCCGATGGTATTTTAATATTGTATAAATAGGTGCGGTAATGGCGTGGTGTAGACTATATAAAATGTTTCAAAAAGTTATATCACGTACACCATTCTTTTATTTAAATATCATTGGCACCATCAGTAAAAAACAACAGGTAGATTTAGACACTTGGATGGCGTCTCATACACCATATGTTCTGTTATATAGTATAGGCATATAAAACGAGGCGATATAAGTTTCAGAACTAACGAATTTCGTCTCTCCTTTCAGGAACTGAATTTAAAACGAACCCAATTTAAAGTAGAAAACTAAAAATCTCCACCATTCTCCAGTGTTAGCATTATATGCATACACATATCTTATGGTATATATATAATTTTTGACAGAAATCGCATGGTGGTGTATAAATAAGTAGGACATTGTTTTCGGTTATTAGTCTAAAATTTGATATTATAGATATTAATACAAATAGTATTGGCAAAATCAATCGAGCAAAAAATAAACAATATTCTAACTAAAATCATTTTTCTGCTAAATATACCCAGAGCTAAGTTATTAATTTAAATAAGATACCAAAAAGGAAACTCTCAGTCGCAAGTTTTAGATAGTGAAACAGTCATAAATTTATCGAATATCAAATTGTGTTTGTTTCATGGTAAACCTGACGGGCAAGACCAGTTTTACCAGTTTCATGGCACACCTATTGTTTTCGAATTTTGTATAGGATGAACATTGTAAACTATGCTTACGACCTTTCTCAGAATTGTACTAGAAATTTTTGGTGAACATAGATAGAAATCCACTTCCCCCAGTTCCGAATATTGGGTTTTCAGATCCCTTACCGATCCCTTACCAGGGAAATGGGTACAATGTTTTAAAGACACTATTTTAATAAGTAGTTGACGTTTTCGGAGCATCATTACCATTGGGGGCTATATGACATTTATCTTTTATGATTAGGAACATTAAATTGGGTTAAAACAACGGAATTACACCTTTTACACGTCTCAGTAACACTGCTGGTTCACGAAGCTACGTCTGCAGGGTAAGGCATAGCTCTACACATGTACGGGCAGCCACGGGTACGCGTAGGCTGTCGCAGACTACGGGCTCAAGTGTTGAGACTGCGCTTAGCGAGTACCCCCAGGCCTTCGTAGGGCACGGGGAGTTTGCGCGTAGAGGGTATCCACAGGCCGTCGGATGGTACGGGGTCAAGGATTGGGCCTGCGCATAGTGGGTACCCGGGGGTAGCGGATATACCCGTCGATAGTGGATAAACTAATCTGCATAATTCTACTTGTTCAGCAGCGAGTGTAAATGCCGAATTGACTGGTAGTTCCGCATTCTTAGCGCAGTCAAAATGACATAGTGGTGTCGTTTAGCGAGCGTTGTCTTAAAGACTTGGTGTTTCTTTTTGGCAACGACTTACCAGGTGATTTTGTTTAGAGACCACTTCGTGTGTATTTCTGTTAGGTCGTACACGATGTTATCGAAATGATTAAATTGTTCTCTTTAGTAAGCCCTGTTCAAAAGAGTGGATGGTTCGATTCCTTTAGTATACGCGCTATGTACGATGACGTGCTAGTGAGTATGTGTCCGAAAAACTGGGCGATTTATTGAATCGATCCTGTGTTGTCAAGATCATGGGACGGTGGTGTGGTGAGCGTCATAATATTCTTAAATGGGAAACCTTTCGTTTAAAAGGGGCTGGTTAGATTGAAGGTGGTGAAAGTGTGTCCATTCCTTCGCCATGTAGACTGGGCGAGGTAAACCATTGGTAAAGGAATGCATCGTTATGAAGCTAAACGCAGAAGAATAGTTTAAAGTCAATAATAATAAATTTATATCGATATTGGATTATCGCCTGCTTGCGCGGGAGTGAATAACATTAGACAAACGGTACGGGCATAGTGGACAAGCCTCAAATTTTCGTGGGCGCAAAAATTTTTGGATGCCTACATCTCTTGGCAAGGTCATATTCTAGAATCTGTGGGAGACGTTTACAACAATGGGGACCACGGATAAAAATTTCTTTGTTGACCCTATCAGTACAGATCCGAACCTCCGGGTCACACCTTCTTGACTGCGGAGCTCTACCTTAATATGTAAGATACAATTTTGTAACAAAGTACTATATATATAAGCAGAAGCTAAAATTTTCCAAACTAACTCTATTAAGTAACAGTTTCATTACAAATACTCGGCAATTATAACCTGAAAAAAATATGACACATTCGGACCCAAATAAATAAACTACAATAGCTATAGTTGATATGTCTTGTTCACTGACTAAAAAGCATTCACTGTTATTGATTAAGAATCATGAATAATTAACAAAGCTACGGTTAGCAGAGAGAGACAGAGAAAACCAGAAATGAACGCCTACGACCAAAACTGGTATTGCTGAACTAAACAAGGTAACCCAAACTTATGTTCACCTAGCTTCACTCAAGTTTATCAAACATTTGTTATAGTTTCGGCTTTTTTTAGGTTTGTATATATATGCGTATATGCAGATATTTTGTGTATATAAAGTAAATAGTTGTAGCATGGCTTGACGTGCATTCAGAGTTCAAACGAGTACGATAAGCGTTTCAGCGAGCAAGTAAACTGTACAACCGTACGTACAAATATTTGAATACACGGCTAAGTTGTGACTTAGTTGTAGCGCGCAGTTTTATATTTACATAAGCTAACCTATGTTATAAAGCGATATGTAACGGCTTAAATAATGTAGCTTTAGTCATTATGCAGGAGCCATTTTAAGCATATGGTTGCAACTATTGCACACACAATGTGGACAGTGTGGCCTGTATATTTTTACTTTTGACTGAGGAAGGGGTCCAGGATTTTTTTAAAACATATTTTGGGCCAACCCTCAGGAGGGATACTCTCCAGTCCCCATGTGAGCCTACATGAATTATATATTTATATAAATAAAACTATATATATAATATTTAAAATATATACACTGTAAAATGGTTTAAATCACTGACAAAATGGAATCGAAAATTGTTTAAATGCTTTGAGAAGAAAATCTATTTGTATATTACCAAGCGTTCCACCTTGTAGTGATTGGTTGGTTAGCTGATAGTTCTGATCACTGATCACACAGCTGTTGCTTTAGTCAGTCAGCTAAAGGATTTTATCAAAGACCTTGCCTCCATCAACCAAAACCTAACTAAAACACGTATAATTTACTAAATCTGATTTCATAAAACTTAGCCTCATTTAGTAAATGTACTTGGCAGTTGTTTTTGTAACGTTTTGCTAATAAACCAATAAGAGATGTATGTGATAGCAATTATATATATAATCGCATGTGTATTTGCAAACGGTCACATGTAATGATATATATAATATATTTATATATATACATATATATAATATATTTATATATACATATATAATATATATATAACATATAATATCATAGTGATAATTAAAATATATTTGGTGTTCGTGAGAACAAAAACAACTGCAAGTTATAAACTGAAGAAGAATATCATCTAATTAACTGGATATTATGTTTTTTTGATAATTTTGTTCAACCTTCGTGTGACATGGCTTCATGAAACGTTCCCGATTAATTAAATATCTAATGCGAGCGATCACATCAGGTTGACTGGTACAATATATGTTCTAAATATTTAACCATTTCTTTATTAAGCCAAAGCGTGTGCTGGAACAATATTGAACAAAGTTTTGCTCCGACCGCTGATTGAACCTAGATCGACTCGGGTGCAATTTTTGTACGCTAGCTACTGCGTTATTTAAGGCTGTTGCTCTTTTACTTGAGAAACTGCACACAAGCGAACGAACAATAACGCACGTACAAACGACAAACTCGGCAATTAGCTTACGATGCAATGTGCGATGAGACAAATGTGGGGTCTTTTCAGTCATCCTCCCAGCCGAAATTTCATCAATTTTGAAGGTATATTTAAAATTTTGGTACCAATCGATGCAGCTCGATGAGATGGTTCAGAAAATGCCCATATTACCCACATCCCTGACAATTTTTTTTTAGATTTTTTGAAGTCTCAATGGAAAGATCATTTTGAAGATTTTTTGATTTTTGGGACCCCCTCGGTAACCCAAAAATTTTTTCCTTCGGAATATGGTCGTGTTGACCACCGTTCCACTCGGCTTGATGAGACAAATTGACTAGAATGTAATTTATTGAAATCAACCCTACCATTAGAAAGTTATGAGGGTTCAAGTAACCCTGATGGGCCGTACGTTATAAGGTCAGAAAAATAGCTTAGAGCGGGGGCTTCGGGGGCGGCAGCCCTCTGGCTTAGGCTTAGTGTATGTCTCATATAGACCTTACCTTAGGCTAAGACTAAGGCTTAGGCTAACTATACCCAGAACGGCATGGCCTGCGTTTTATTTCTGCCACTCATGGTTACTTGGGCGCTCTTAACTTTCCAACGGTAGGGTAGATTTCAATAAACTACACCCTAGTCGATTTGTCTTATCAATTCGAGTCAAACAGTGTCCAACACGACCATATTCCGAAGAAAAAATTTTTGGGTTCCCAAGGCCACCTCAAAAATAGAAAAATTATTTTTTGTTAGGGATTTGGATACACTGGGTATTTTCTGAACCAGCACATCGATATGAATCGATTGGTACCAAAATTTTATCTTTGCCTTCAAAATTGCCGAAATTCCGGATGGGGTGATAACCGAAAAGACCGAAAATGTGTCAATATAGTAATGAAAGGGTTAAAAGCATACGGAAAGAAATAAATTTATCAGTTTGAAAGAGTTTTTTTATGGTAGAAAGGCATTATCTGCCTTCATTCTCATTCGAAAATTACCGCAATTTTGTGTACGTGTGTCTATGTAGGTTTAAAACTCAGTTCAATCGCCGCTGCGGCAAAAGTTTCTCCAATATTGCACGTCATGCTATAATTAATGCGGGAAAAAGTTAATAATATTTTAGACTATCGCTCGATTATTGAAACGGGGCGAGCGAAGCTAGCGGAGTTCCCACTGAGTTTGCTAGCGTGAAAATCGTGAAAATTTATTTCCCTTCTGTCACTCATAACTCATCTTCGGGTGTATGTAATTCGATAAATTTTTTTTTAGTTCGATAGCAAAACTGATGACGACTTGCCTTTTATTTGAACGAGAACAGCTCTGATCCCATCTTCAACGTCAAAATGGCAAAAAAGTTTTTTCCTAAAAATTTCAAAGATTTACCCGTGTCTGAGTTACCCCCTCCCGAAGACCTCCCACCGCCGACCATCTATCCCCTCCCCGAAGTCGAAGTACCTTCGATACCTAAGCGAGCGAGTGGAACGAGAATTTTCAATTTTGGCTCTGGAGGGGGGTTGAGGAGGTCCTGCCTGTGTGTGTCTGTGTGTCGCACCTGGATCTCGATAACGGTTGGGCGGTTTTTGATGTACCATAGCTCATTCGAACCGCAAAGGTCGATTTAGGTGTAGTGACGGAGCCCGATTTTTGAATTTTTTGCCGTGAGAAAAGTTATGGGGCAAAATGACGTCATTTTGGCCCATTTTTCGGACACCCCTCCAGTTTTTGCGACTTTTCTCAATAGGTACACGAGGTATCCGCAAATTAATAGGCCTATTCCATGTAGCGTTACCAGCGCTTTCCAATGATATATAACAAGCTTTTCAACTACTTCCCAATCTGGAGTCTATAAGCTACAGTTGGCGCCAAATTTCATATTTGATGAAAAGCGTGGGAAATGCACCTAAATGTGTGTTTTTCTGGACAGATAAACTCATTGCAAGTGTTAAAACTATTGTTGGGCAAATATTTTTACACTTCTGGTTCATACTTAGCATAAAAAATAACGTTTTCGCAATTTTTGGTGAGAAGTCGTGGGAAAAGCACCTAAATGTGTGTTTATTGTTGGTTTTAGTGTCGGATATGGGGTTATCTGGGCCGACGAGCTCATTGCGAGTGTCAAAAATATTGTGTGACAAATATTTTTCACACTTCTGCTTCGGGGGATTGTTCTCACCACTCGAATTCTGGCTCGCAAGCGAGCTTCACTAGTATATATTTGACTATTCAATAGCTCTATAAAATAGCATTAATAGGTTTAGTATAATTAACTTGCTAAGTGATAATAATAATGATGTATGAATTAAAAAACTCATGGTGTAAAGTAAGTTATTGTCCCAAATGTACTCTAAAATTTTAGCAATGCTTTTTCACAAAATATATAATTGTGATGTATATATTTTTTATACGAAATGGTAAGACCAAAAAACTGAATTGTCTTTGAGGTTGTTCGGCATCGACAAATTAATCGCAACTTAGGCTTTAGTTTCAGTTAGGCTTTAGTTTTAGTTAGGCTTTAGTTTTAGTTAGGCTTTAGTTTTAGTTAGGCTTTAGTTTTAGTTAGGCTTTAGTTTTAGTTAGGCTTTAGTTTTAGTTAGGCTTTAGTTTTAGTTAGGCTTTAGTTTTAGTTAGGTTTTAATAGTATTAGTTAGGCTTTAGTTTCAGTTAGGCTTTTAGTTTCAGTTAGGCTTTAGTTTTAGTTAGGCTTTAGTTTTAGTTAGGCTTTAGTTTTAGTTAGGTTTTAATAGTATTAGTTAGGCTTTAGTTTCAGTTAGGCTTTTAGTTTCAGTTAGGCTTTAGTTTTAGTTAGGCTTTAGTTTTAGTTAGGCTTTAGTTTCAGTTAGGTTTTAATAGTATTAGTTAGGCTTTAGTTTCAGTTAGGCTTTTAGTTTCAGTTAGGCTTTAGTTTTAGTTAGGCTTTAGTTTTAGTTAGGCTTTAATAGTATTAGTTAGGCTTTAGTTTCAGTTAGCCTTTTAGTTTCAGTTAGGCTTTAGTTTCAGTGAGGCTTTGACTTCAGTTAGGCTTTAGTTTCAGTGAGTCTAGTTTCAGTCAGGCTTTAGTTTCAGTTAAGTTTAGTTTCGGTTAGACTTTACTTTCAGTTAGGCTTTAGTTTATATTACGTTTTAGTTTCAGTTAGGCTTACGACTGTGGGTGGTAAAAAACCAAAAAGATTTGCAAGATATCGCACTGTCATTAGCTCATTTGTGTCAAAGGTCTGTCGACTTACGCCAGGCAAATGGTGTGAGAAGAAGTGGCCGGGGGGGGGGCTGATGATGCTGAGCCTTCACAGGCGGATGAAGTGGTTTTGGGAGTCCGACCCTTTAGTGGGTACCCTCATTTATATCTACGCATTAGCTAGTTTGCTCTTGTTAACATTTAACGACAGATTAATTAATGTTTTAGCTGTTAAACGGGACATCAATATGGATCAAATGACTGTATCACCTAGTATACTTTGTGTTTTAAGGGTAGGTATTTCCCTTTTTAACTTGGCTTTTTAAAACCTAAAATACTTACATAATGCGCAGAAGTAGACAAATCTTCATCGTCATCGGCAGCAATATTTTGTTCAATGTCGAACAGAAAACGTCCAGCTTGGGATCCGTATTCGTAGTCCATCGGATACAATCCTCCGTCACCTGGAACAGATAAATATATTTGTATCATGATTTTGTGTACAAGTGGATATATATGTTGTTCGAAATGTTATTGGATTGCCCATAGATGTGCTTGCTCAGAAACCGGAGCGGAGTATTTTGTTCAATGTCGAACAGAAAACGTCCAGCTTGGGATCCGTATTCGTAGTCCATCGGATACAATCCTCCGTCACCTGGAACAGATAAATATATTTGTATCATGATTTTGTGTACAAGTGGATATATATGTTGTTCGAAATGTTATTGGATTGCCCATAGATGTGCTTGCTCAGAAACCGGTGCGGAGTATACGTTGGCCTTCAAATCTGTGTATAATAGCTCGCCGGTCTCTGACCAAGCACGTCTATAGAAAATATTGGCTGCTGCCACAATCGACAGCCGACATTCTTATCCGTAAACACTGAAAACCTTCACCATCTTAATAGTTAATTCCAATAATGATCAGGATATACTTACATAAGACCACTTGACTACACAATGATTGGCTTTCAAAGCTGTGTATAACTACTATGTAGTCAAGTGGTTCTACGTCCTGAGCATTGCTGGAACTAACTATTAAGATCTTGAATTTTCTCGGCTTGTACGGTTAGGAATTTTAATTGTGGCGGCAGCAATATTTGCCCTCGACATAATTCTGGCTATTAGAGATGGGTCGTTTATTTTGGAAACAATTGCCTCTCAATAGTAAATTGAAAAATACTTCAGAGCAAAGAGCATGTAAGGACTAAAATATGTGAATCTGAATGCAGGAATATAATGTTTATGCGTTAAAAAACTTTTGAGTTTGAATGAGCATGATGTTATACATTATAACATGGATCCTCAAGCAACTTAGGGGTTAGTTAGACGGCTCTGGGAAGGGGGAGATGGGAGATGATGTCCGGCAGGGTCTAACGAATGGGGTAAAATTTTTTGAGTAGCTAAGTTTTTAACAACCCGCAGTTTTTCCTGTAAAAGTTTGCTAAAATAACTAAAATTTTGGAATTTTGCTTTAATTTGATTAAATCTCTGTTTAAATTTTGCTTTAATTAAAATTGCTAACATTTTGCTATAATTGCTTGAATTTGGTTGAAATTGCTAGAACTTCCAAAATTGCTAAAACTTTCTGTGATGATCTGTGTCTATTATGTACTCTCCTAAATTCATAGAGCTAATTTTTTGCAATTCAGAACAAGTCGAGACACGTAGTGAGTCCCTAAATTTAAATTTTAAAACTTTTTCCAATCTTTAAGTACTATGTAGCAGTTACATTAATATCTACTTAACTTATTTAACTCATTTACGCCTTTGTAACCAAAATTTTGTCATCACAGTAAAGGTGAGAACGCACCGAAATTTTCGGCATGGCCCTGGCCCGTTGGAAATGTCCCGGCTCGTTTGAAATCAAGGTCGGCAACGCTCGGCCCGGAGCTGCAAAATTTCGGCCCAGCCCTGCCCAGGCAGTCTGTGGTGAACACTCTCGGAATAAAGGATGTATAATATATATAACAAACTTGAAATGATTGCGACAAATAGTTAAAATGAACCCAAGGTTATGGACCGGTGTACTAATTCATTCGATATTTGATTAGAGGTAAGAATGGATCCAAATTTTTCTTATTTTTATTGCCGGCCGGGCCCGTTGCAATGCGGTGTAGCCCGGCACAGCCCGTGCCGTTTGTTACGGGAGTGGGCCCACCCGGCCTGCTGGTCCGGGTAAACCGCGCCGAACCTTGGACCGAAATTCTTATCAGTACACCACAGTGAATCAAAACCAGTTCCCATGGCTTCAACTCTTGTTAGCTTTCTACTGTACTGCAGGACATAACTTAGCCTTAGATTTCATAAAGTCTTTGAAAACCAGGACAAACGTACAAGACAAGCGCGCATGTGTTAAGCTAATTTGAATGTATTTGCTGCTCAAATGTGTGTCGGCTCCGATTGATTAAAAATTGCTTAAAATACAGATTATTTTATTATCCACTTATTAAAAGCGTTTTCACACGCTCAAACTTTTTACTCAAATTTTGATCAAAATTTGATCAAATTTTGATCAAAATTTGAAAGCATCTTTTTTGCATTTTAGGTAAGTTTGAACGTGTGAACACTGCACAAACTTTTCAACGATATGCCTTTAGCCAATCATCAATGAGATACATTGCCTGAAAAGGTTTGAGCTCAAATTTAAATCTCACGTTTTGAAACGTCGCTATTTTAATTTACAAATCATCTTCGAATTTTGATTAAAATTTGATCAAATTTTGAGCTCAAATTTGAGCAAAAAGTTTTGTCAACACGCCTTAACTATATTTTCATAAGTGTCCAAACAGATGTTGGAGTTACCCAAACCATGTGTGTTCAACACCCCCGTCCCAAGCCATATTTCTACCGCAAGAACAACACAACGCCCTAGAGGCGGAAAATTTGGATAAAGATTGAAAAAAATTGATGAAAATTTTAGCAAAAATTATAGAAAATTAGAAAAATTCAAAAATTTTAGCATAATTGAAAAAATTTATTTTCTTAACAATTTCAAAAATTCATTTCCCGTGACTTACCCACCACTCCAAGAACCCCCTCCCTCTGAGCCGACGAACCTTAAATACCTGTGATATTTATATCATATGAATATTAAATCACCATATATATTTACATATTTTATTCATTATTTAAAAAAAATTATTTTCAAATATATTTATATTTTTTATATATATTATGATACAGTAGACTTAACCCACGCCCATCAATAATCCTATTTTACTATTTCAGTTAAAAATGTGTTACCTAACGTTTTTGGTAAACCGTAATCCGGCGCAAAACTGTTAGCTAACACTCAGCTTCGTGATAGTAATCCGGCAAATTTGTGTTCGCGAAAATTCAACGAAAATTACCGATTTTTTTGCGAACTAAAATATAATGGATTTGGATTCGCTGAATTTGTTCGCGAACACTGTAACCTAAACCTTAGGAACGATTGATTGATTGATTCAGTATTACGTTAAATTTGTACGCGAACATAGACAAATACAAATCAGAAGCTGATCGGCATTAGATAACAGTTTTCGCTGCAAATTCAAAACCGTCAAATTTCTGTTCGAACACAAGGTGTAATTTTTCGTACTTGTTTTAGGTTTTGCCAATTTTCTGTTATCGAAAAACCAACAAAGTTTCCGCGGTTGTTTGGTAACAACGGTTTACGATTAGCTATGGGCTATTACAAAACAGGATAATCGATGGGCGCAGATTACATATATATTTTATGCACAAAAACTAATATTTTAATGATAAATTAAATTAATTTCACTGTATATACTAACCTTTTTTACTTGGCCTAAAACATCTTCTCATTACAATGCTATTATAGTATCGTCTCATAATTATTATAAAAAATTTAGGATAGAAATGGGTAAATATTTTGGGTTTAAAATACCCTTTCAATGACTGAAATCATGTATGCCCAAGAAAGCAGCGTAAACTTTGTCAATTTTAGATGTTAGTGGCGGATTTAATCTTTGCTCCCTCAGTTCTTTTCGGGGTGAAATTGCCTTGACCCTAAGTTTAGTACAAATACAGATAGAAGTAGCAAATTGTGTATTGAGTTCGTTGAACCCATGACAGGTCCAACTGCCCGTCACCTCAAAAAATTGGGAGTCAGTCTTTACGCTCATAAAACGGAGTGTCAATCAAAAATAATGGAGTAAAACTAACAGCGGCCACGACATCTAATATAGTTTAACGTGGAAGCACAGGGAAGAGCCGTACTGTTTCCGTATGCCCCGTTGGTGTAATTTATAAAGTTATAAATACAGATAGAAGTGGAAAATTGTGTATTGAGGTCGTTGAACCCATGACAGCTGTCCAACTGCCCGTCACCTCAAAAAATTGGAAGTCAGACTTTACGCTCATAAAACGAAGTGTCAATCAAAAATAATGGATTAAAATTAATAGCGAGCGCGACGTCTAATATAGGTTAACGTGAAAGTACCGGGAAGAGCCGTACTGTTTCCTTATGCCCTGTTGGTGTATTTTATAAAGTTATAAATACAGACAGAATTGGAAAATTGTATATTGAGGTCGTTGAACCCATGACAGCTGTCCAACTGCCCGTCACCTCAAAAAATTGGGAGTCAGACTTTACGCTCATAAAACGGAGTGTCAATCAAAAATAATGGAGTAAAATTAATAGCGGCCGCAACGTCTAATATAGGTTAACGTGAAAGTACAGGGAAGAGCCGTACTGTTTCCTTATGCCCTGTTGGTGAAATTTATAAAGTTATGAGATTTTGGAATCATACATGCTAATACTGCGAAGTCTTGGGGTGGAGTAGCAGGGTGTCCGGTCTTCGGCGCCGTAAAAAGCACCTATGGGTTCTGCGCCTGCGGCGCCGCCGGAAGGGGGATATAGTGCTACGCTCGGGGGGGGGGTTGGGAGGGTAGATCAGAGCCTTGGTCCGAAGTTTCAGAGGAGGTGGTCTCCCATGAAGTACTGCTTCGGCATGTATTGATTGAAGTGTTCTTAGCCATTCGTGTTTGCATTCATAAATAAGCTGAATTTTGAGTTTCAGAATTTGCAGTTGCAGTTGTCAGGATTTTTAATGCTTGGAACAGCACTAAAATTCGTTTTACGGATATGACAGTGGAATGTTTAATAATTAATTACTTTTAGCACACGTGGAAATAGTAGATTATCGAGTTGCGACCATGCGCCAAGCCACATATATCTAACAAACCGTACTTCAACTTCTATAAGATGTCCTGTAGTAGCTTCTATAGATGAAAAACGTTTAAATAAAATATGCCGTAAAATCCTTACAACAATGCGACCTGAAGATAATTGAACACAATATTTGCTTCAATTCAAGTCATGATACTGATAGAATTATGTAAAACAGTAAAACTTTGATATTGCAAAATATCGGTAACTTGTAAGTTTAAAACGACGGTTTGAAACAAGGCGCTTAATAAGCCTTAGACTATGATAAGTCAAGTTGTTGGCGCTACCTACCGCAGGGTCATGTTCGAAGTATTGTCTTTCCCATAACAATATCAATGTTATACCCATTAACGAAACTTAACCCACTTTCACCTGATACTTAACAATATCACTTCCGTTCATTATCATCCTGTGCAAATATGAAACGCCTTAATCATTCTGAAATTATTATACCCTCAAGAATAATTGTTGATAAAAGCTTATCACTGATTAATATGAATAGGTGAGAGGCAAACAAACATTTTTAAGGTAAATTGAGCATAATTAACAAAAAACAAGAGAACAGAACTAGTTTGCAGTTTTAACAAACCTAAAAGCAATTAGGATTACGTATAGGACAAGAAGCTAAGTTCCTGGTGAAAATTAGAAGAAAACCAAATAGCGTTGCCTCACAATGCAGTAAAATTGGCCTTATTATATAGATAAAGAGTAGAAATAATAATGATAAACCGTATTCTTGTTATCAAAGCAATCCGATCGCAAATCCTTTGATCTAAAGCTTTAGACGACCATTACTGATACATGCTTGGAGCAACAATAACGATACTAACGAAGCTAATTGTTGAGCATAGCACATGAAGTATATTTATATAAGCTATGCCATATTTGAAAGAAGCCTAGTTTTGTTGTAGTTGAGGCAACTCAGAATTGAGAGCTTTCTTTTGTTTATAACTAAATACTGAGTATAGACGATGTATAACTGTGCCTTTTTCATTGTTTGACGTGTCTCGTAAGGACAAATGCTTTGGAACTTTCAATTTCTCTGTGAAGATTCCGCCGATTTGAATACTGATGTCCACTTATCTATGTTTAGTCAACTGAATTGAATATCAATACAATCTACGTACATATATGACATATAAATATATATAACAAACAATACGTAACTGAACGAAGTAAAAAAAAA
>JASANE010011620.1:0-16991 GCA_030248225.1 Trileptium ribeirensis
ACTCGCTAAATAGTAAATTTGGCTTTAAATCGGCGAGTTAGCTGGGGGAAATTTGATGGATGAGGACCAGATCACCGAGAAGACATATCCAAGCTTATTCCAAGTACTTTATAACGGGAAAAGATTTAAAATTTTGAAATTTGATGGGTGACCCAACCATTTTTGTAGAACAGTTGGGGTTTTAACAGTCGATTTAGGATTAAGTAATGAGCTTAAGTGATCTGAGTAATGATCTCCAAATATATTCTTGACATAACTTTTGGAGGTTATATCAGAGTTTCAGCTAAAAAGCACAGATGGTCGACCTCCGAGTAATCGGAGGGTTCAAGTTTGATGTCGGCGATTTCGATTGAAGCCGACTCTCTCTAAAGGGGTCCCAGGGTTTACGATAGCTGTCAAAAATAAAATTTGGGGAATTTTTCGATTGGGCGCCCGGGTTTGACCTCGAAAAAGTGGGCGTCAAAAGAACAACGCCGATTGGATGGCGACAAAATCGCCATGCTTCAATATAGCAGAAAATTTTGAAGCGACGACTATCGCGTCGTCTCTAGGAATCAGTTCGACTTCGGCAGCGCGGAGTTCGGTCGACTTTACTGACCGGCTCCGACGCTAGAGTTTTACTACATTGGTTTCGCAATTTGTTTCGCTTTTCCGTGTTTTTGTTCGCTTTGCGTTTGAAATGGGATTCGACCGATGGAGGACCCGCGCAGACATCTTCCGTCTCGCGGAAGGGGACCAGCAGTTGCTGTCCCGGACCGAACGTCGTAAGTCAGGAAGTGAACCAGGCATATGGGGGTTTATTTTCCCCAGAGCAAGATGTAACAGACCATCAAACTTTACATGGCTATAGCGCAATTCGTAGTTTCGGTAGTTCGACTGGACGCCCGTCGTGGGTCGTCTGATGTATTCAGGTTGAGTTGTCACCTTTTCACATGACTTTTGACAAACCTCCTCCGTCGAGTTCCGTTTTGGGGACGTATTGAGTGATTGCACGGGAGGGTGTTAGGTTGTGAGCCTAAAAGCCGAAGTAGTTCTGATTCCCCGTGGTCATAGGTAAGGCAAACCAAAATGGACGCTTCTCGTCCATGTTTTACATGATGTGTTGCTCTTGAGTTAGGGTAGTTGAATTTTTCCTGAGTTGACCACGGTAAAATTTCCCCGACTAGTCATAAAGACAGGCTTACTTGTTCATGTTTCTGGTTTTCAAACTTATAGATTAGTGGACCGTTCGAGGCTCATGCCGCTGCTTGAGCTCGGACTGACGTTGCAGATAGGGACAGAGGACTAGCCTCTGTCGGGCTTTAGGAAGCCCCAAAATTTCAATTGTCAGTTGAGTTAAGAAATTTGGGGAAGGTAAAAGACTAAACAAATTCTAAGTGAATCCAGCTTGAGCTTAAGGTTTTTGCACTCCGTAAGGAGCAACACTTGTACACTGTTTAAAAGCTGGCGTCTTGTTTTATCTCTGACCTGTGCTATCAGGCGACGTGTTTATTGCTAAAGGTTATTCGAAACTGGTGTAGCGATTAGTTCCGAGCGCCCGAGACCCAACCAGCCCCGTGACACTCCAAGTACTGGTAAAAGACACGGCTACGGAAAGCTTACGGCGAAGCTGCCCCGACCAGGCTATTAAGTTACCATATCTCACGGTGACAAGAACATGTGGTTAAATTTCACGAAAACACGTAGGAAATCATCCCCTATTTGAAAATGAGCGAATGACCCGGTTAGACACTAAAATCGGTCATGAGCAACGCTACCCTAGGCCCGATAGTGTGTGCCATGTTCAAAATGAGATCACAATACTCCCATTTTAATAAAAATAAAATCGCGACCTTTCGCGAATCGTTTTGTCCCCAACCCGAGTAAGTGCAAAACCCCGTTTTCTTTTCAGAGCGACTTGATCGCTGAGTTTAGGCATTTTTACATTTTATCCCTGGTTGCCCGTTAGGCTATGTACTATGTAGGCCCTTTCTCTGAATTTTACTGATTGTCTCTCTCTCCTTTTTCACTTTCCCTTGTTGAGTTTCGATCCTGCACGGAGGATTTAAGTCCGCTGCAGGTATTTCTGTTTTATCCACTCGACTATCGAGTTCTGAGAAATTTCGTTAAAATTCCAGTGATAACTCAACTGCACAATTTCGACAGTGCAGTTGAGACACTGTACAGTTTCGATGCGTACAGTGTATTAAGGCGATAGGATAAGTTAGGGAGAGTGAGAACGACAAGAAAAGGACAACAAAGGAAACAAAGGAAAAGAAAAGAGAAAGAAACCGAGCAAAGAAACAACAGCCAAAAAAGAGGACGCAAACGCGTCCGCGAGCGAAATACCCACGCCCCCTCGCCCGGTAGAGTCCCAGAGGCAAATTGACCGGCTCATCAGTCCCACCTAGAATTCTACCGAAACTGTGGAAAAGGGGAACTGAGAGCGTCGAGAAGTTACTAGAGGCAGCTCTTCAACGTAAACCAAACGGCACCCCGGACACATACTGCAGGTCTTAGCTGTTACCCTTCCACCCGAAATCGATTCTCACCGGCATAGGCAGGCTAACCCTACGTTAATAGTAAGGACCCAGAATAGTCGAACTCCCTGCTGGACTACTGGAGACACAGAGACAAGAGGAATTGGCAAGGGATGCAGAATCGATCCTAGGGACAGGAGCCTCGGTTCACTTGCTCATCATAGGGGTATTCTGTTTATAATGTATTGAACTTCGGTATTCGTTTGTTTGTACAGTAACTGTTCAATTTTCTGTATATAGTCCGGCATTTCACTGTACCATAGCTCATTCGTTTAATATAACCGTATTCGGAGGTATACAATGAGTTGATGTTTAACTTGCACGATAATTTGCACCCTTTTCTATGGCAGAAGCGCAGTGCCGACCCTAACCTTTATAGCAGTAATCACCAGCAACTGATTTATCATGTTTTCATTGGTCTACAGGCCAGCTCGGTCCCCTTGTCCGCGCCTAGCAGGCCTACGACGAGCCCAGTAAGTAGCACAACCATTCCCCTTCTTCCGGCACCCCCATTGCGTAATCGTAGCGCCGCGCGTTATTGGAAGCGAATTTCGAAGCACGCCAGACAAATAGCCCGAGCAATATCTGATTTAGCTCACGTTCCGCACCAGACGTCTCGGGTATAGATTTTGGTCCGGTACTACCGGGAACGACTTCGCTCGCACCACCCCTTTCTCTTTTTGCACTAGACAAGGGAACGAATGCTTGGACTGTTTGATTATTGCTGTCTTCGTTTGTATTTTCTCGTGTACCTTAACGAATACCCTTTATCAACTGACACTGTGCGTAACTTTGAATAAAATCTTGAAAATCACTAGGTGCGTCTCGTGTTATTGCACTCTCAGCGTGATAAGAACGTCCAAGTGGACGGGCCGACCCTTCGTGCCACAGCTTGCGGATGCCGATACCCCAAGCCCTGACACGAGCGGTCTGCCGCTAATATTGACATAGTCGTTTTAATGATCCTGCAGCGAGAATGGTCCCTGAAATCAATTGTCAAACTCACTCGTATAATGGTTACGCTCGCGCCGGAGATAAAATTTACTAGGAAAACTGTATCACTAGACATTAATACGGTCAAACTACCATCTTACAAAATAGATACCCCGACGGTAAACTCTCAGGGTATGTCGGAACCCTGTGGGGGCCACATGGCTACAACATACAAAGTGTTCGGCTAAGGATAACGCAGCAGAGCTCAAAGTTTACCTAACAAAATCAAACTTATCACGCATTTTACTTTAGGTCATGCTAGACAGAACAACTTCCTTTAGATTAGGTCAGGGAATATTGGCTTGACATTATGACCTGTGAGCAGGTTTCGGTGTCAACCTCCCTGGGGGACCTCAGAAATCATACCCCGATACTAGACACGTGCGCAACCAATCGGGCGGGGTCCGAACACACCCCGTGAAGCGCGCCTGCGGCCTGCTAAGCTCCATAACTCCTTGGGTCTGACCAAGAAAAGTGGGTCAAATTCAGAACTTAGGGTCCGCCCTTGAGGTTATGATAGCCGGGGTCGTATGGGCATGGTGTTAGGAAGTTGCGCCATGCAGCTGCGTCACCGTTATTACACATTACGTTGAACTATTAATATTCAGAAATCATGGGAGCTTCGTTATTTTCCGAATTCAAAATGTTATATTTCGTTACAAAATATCTTTATTTACATTTTTGATTTACTTGGCAATGCGGCGTATTATTTGTAAGTAATAAATTGTTTTCATAAAGCGAATAAAAAGTGTTGTCTTGCACACATGTATTACTTACTTATACAGTATGAGCTAATTATAGTATTTCGAAACAAATACTTGAACGCAATCTAGCAAGTCGTAGTATAATTTAGATCAATGCAGAACTTCGCACATTATCATCGGAACAACTGTTTGGTCATGAAAACGAACTCCTACAGCTCCATACTATTGAGAAATTATTCGCCGGCACACACTGTCTAGCGCGAAGTGGAGCCACCGGCCTTCTGAAAAGATTTGAGCGAAACAGGTTATTGCCATCGCCTAATTCAAATGCGGCGATGAATATAAGTCTTCGGCGTCATCAGCATTTTTTGTCATTAAAAACTCGCGTTTTCCGGCGATATTCAGGTCTACTATCTGGTAAGAAAAAATATATAGTGCGCGACTAAACTTAAAAGCGACCCCGCTAACCATCCTATTTTACAGTTCCCGATGTCGAATCCACATCCATTGTTACGGAACAAATAGGATATTCGATTCGATTCATTGCTAGCGCAGACAAAAGGGTTTCATTCAGGTTATTACAATTCCGTAAATCTGATAGCGTTGGAACAGGTTTCGTCTCTGTTCGCGAACAAATTTAATGTAACTGTGACGTCGTAAACGGGACGTTCATAATATTTATCAGTTACTGTTCGCGACCAAGCCCCTTATTATTACAAATCCGACAAAATTCTGTTCGCGATCACATTTGATATTCGCCTGCAAAAAATAGCATTTTCTGACCTACAAGAAAATGTTCGGTGATGAATATTTTTACAAAAAACAAAATAGGATGGTCAGTGGGTCTTTTAAGTTTGTGATTTGTCTTTGTTTGTTTGTTTTTAAGCAAATTTATGATTAAACTTTAATCCTAGTCATTCAGATGATAGGGTACTGTTTTTCGCTGGTTAAGTCAGAGTATAACCAAGAGTCCAAATAATTTTGTAGATTATATGTGCCTTCCCTTACTCGAATATGTAATGGTTTTTCGGTTTACCCTCTCTCCCGCAAGGATTCCAGGGGTACCCTCAAAGTTCGTTGGGGAGGAGTATCGGCTACCTCAAATGTTTCTTGGTGCGGTAGCACTTATGGGCTCGCCCATACCAAGGGTGACCAGAGCAAGAATATGAGCTCCCGACAATTGCTACTCTTGCCATAATCTCGTTGGCTTCGACGAGCTGACAGCTGCTACCCCCGAAGGAACCTTGGTTGGGCAGCCGGTATCCCTATTAAAACAATTAAATAAAGAGTTCCGTGTCCCACGACAATAGGATCACAAACATTTACGGTTAACATTTCAGCATTTTGGGTTAGAAAGCAATGTACTTCTGGGATTCGCTGACGCATCGTTATGTCTTATCATTGTGTCTGACTTTCTGCTTCGATATTTATTATTTCGGCGCCTAACTAGTGCTCGTAATTGTTTCCTGTTTTTGCGTTAAGCAGGTATTGCATTTGGAAGACATATTCTGTCTATCTCGTTCAAAACGGCGAATTAAATAGTGCCATATCTTTAAATCATGGTTTAAAATATAACATATTTATCCTGTCATATGTTTGGTTCGCAATTTCACGGCAAAACGCGGAAACGCAAATGATCTGGGCGAATTATCTTGTGTGCCACATAATGGCATCTTTTTACGTAATAATAATCAGACCTGTTGCTTAAAACTTGACCTTTTGTTTATCCACATTCTTGATGTAAACTACGAGAAATGAGCGACCGGAAACCTATTTTGCAACGTCAAACTAGGTTGAATTTTTGCGATGATGAAACCCCACCCAAGCATATCGCACATTTGCGATTCGCCTCGCGCTAGCTCTATGCCGAGCAGATAGTTTAAGCGAACTGCAGTAATATTAGAACACGCTTTTATCCGGACCCGCGCTGTGACCTGTAGTATGCATGAGTCCTAACTAAAGTAGAGTATTACAAAGATTTTTGAGAATGCATAGTTGGCAAAACCGAATCACAATTCAAGACATGGGTTTTAGGTTTTTGTGGGTTCTGATTGAATTTTAATTTTACCATAAAGTTTATAACACCAACTATATATGTACACATTCATATAGATAAATAAACATTTAAGCACACATGAAACGTGGAACACACAGAAAATGTAGCAAATTATAGCGATTGTACGATCACGTAAAGTTACGACTTTTTACTCACCGATTGAACGAGGGAACTAAGGCCCTACCCTCACGGTGCAAGCCTTAAATTAAATTTAGGGACCCAAAGCCAAGGAATTTCTCTAAATTAAGAGCTAGAAATTCTAAGAATTCAAAATTTTGCTCTCTAACTCTAGCGAAAATTTTTGCGTTTGCGAACCCCTTTTAATAAAATTCTCGCAACGGAACGTTTAAATCACAACAAATTTTAAGGTTTTATAGAAAATCCTGCCCAAACACATATACTTATCCACTACTACATTAACCGTAATACTTAAGGCACCCAAGGGCTACAGTAAAATTTGACATGTAACTAAACTATAGCACTGGCATACAAATGTTTTAAAATTTAATTTGCTTTAAACTCTCTTAAAGTTATAATTTCTAAGAATTAGATAAATTCTTATGGCCAGAAATATCCGAGAGAATGAGCTCCGTAACTTCTTTCAGACGGCCACTTGTGGCAAAGTTTAGTATGTACAATCTACAGCGTCCACTACCCTCCTGTCCAGTTTGACACGATTTGTCCAGCTCGTACAATTTTTTTTACTATGCTGGGAACCTTCTAATCCGAAAACTAATGCGATTTCTAGGCAATTACTCCTATTACACACGATTCACACGTAATGAACAGACCCAGAACTGTCACACACTTTCATCACATATGTCAAATTACATATCAATTACGCAGTCGTAAACGCACGAAGTGAATGTATGAAGTAAACAAATTACACAACACATACATAATGCACGCATAATAAACATATGACACAAGGCCTACATTTTGCCACCGGAATGGTTCCCACAGTAGTTCATGACTTTTGGCGGTTATAGGCACGACATAAGGCAATTTTATTTCCAAAGGAAAGGACATCCGCTATTATCAAATTCGCTCATGTGAAGTGACGTCAAGAGCTTCGGCATGTCGTGTTTGGCGTTTTTAATTTAATACGTCCCCCAGCTGCACATGAATAAATTTGTTTTCCGCGGCAATACATCGTTACATTACTCACACCTACGTGTTAAAATTTTTCTCCATATTTAAAAAAGACAAAAAAGTAATTCAGACCATAATTGGTAAAAATATTTGATATGCCTTTTTTGCGTCATCTCTTAGATTTCATAAACAATATATAAAAGATTCATTCATTAAATTATTTGAATTGTATTCGATCAGTTCGTTCATGTTCTAGTCATACGTTATAGCATCGCAGTTCACAATAACAATAATCAGCAATCAATGCTGTAACTGTGCGAGTACTGCCATGTTGGTGACCACGATTCATGTCGTCCATTATATCAAGTATCCAAGATTGTTGCTGGGCTTTACGATATACACATATGCTCGGATATTGTTATGGTCTTTTATATAGCACACACGTTTAGCCATAAACTCTTGCCACCTAGAGTAATATCTCTGATGTGGATAAATCTTGAAATTGTTTAGCTCCTTTGAACGTTACATGATCGAATCCGCAATGGGATTACATAACCACAAGAAATAGACACACTGCATGTACATGGGTTTAACAAGCTTACACTTTTAACCTTTGTGGTTTATACAAAACGAAAAGAATCATGCCTATTTTCACCATAAATATAGAAGAAATGTGGACTAGAATTAATCTAAAGTGCGAATCTGTTTAACTATGAGCAATCCATATTTTTCAGAACAACAAACATGCATCATTTTAAGTTTTACCAATAACAAATTTATATGGTTTCGAAGTCCCACATGAGTTTCCATATAATTCTGATATTTCCATAAACAATTTATATACTTTATTGATACATAAAAAGCAAAATACATCAACATTAATTTATGAAGAAGAAAAAGAAAGACTTTTTAATGTTTATATGCTTTAATATTAACGTCTTGCGATTCATTTTGAGAATTTGAATACATTAAATTGGAAAATTTTAGTAATCAAACACAATATAGCATGTAAATATACATTTTTATCTAGTAAATGTTTTCTCTATTTAAAGGTTAAAACATTGGTTTATTAGACGCTTTACATTTGAAAAACATAAACAAATTAAAAAAAACATACAAGACGAAACACTGCTTATACCACATTACAGTTTAGAAGAAACTAAAATTCAATCAAATTTATGCAGATGTTATACAAATGGACTACATTTTACGAATGGAAATCTATACACTAGCTAATAACTAATCGGTAGAGGTTGAATTAACATTTACGTAAATCTAGCGCACTAAAACAGAATTCATATTTTTATAATTTTGGATATTGATTTGTCCACTTTATATTTTCCATTTCCACACAATAGTGTTACATCTGTCAATGATCGCCAAAATTATGTTGATTCCAGTAAAATTTTAATAAATCCAGGTGTAATTGTAACGCACTCACATATTGAACCATATATGGCTATGTAAAGCTCGCTATTACCTATTTACTCTCGACTCTTCTACATTGATGCAATTTGTATATATCTAACTGTAAATACATATTTAATTCATGTATATAAATATTTCATTTCCGTTATAATTTTACGGAACACGCAGACGTGTTTCTCAAACTAACAAAATACAAGCAATATAATGCGACATATATTTCAAAAACTATATGATTTGTTGTTCTTGTCGCAAGCTAACATGCATCGAACAATGGCTATTGTATCGACACAGCCCATGTTTTTGCGATCAATAACTGTTTTAGCCACATAGCTTATAATGACATAGTTTAATATATTGTTTATACTGTTTTATTAATTTTTTACAGGAATGAAGCGTGTTTTTATAATAGTTTGTATTATCCGTCCTAATCAGATTTTTTGCATGTTCACGTATAATTTCAAATGTATATATAGCTTTGTTCCTATATATAATATGAGCTGTACATACTCGCATTCATATAGGCGCGCACATTGTACGAACGACCATTATTATTGCCACATACTTGATACATGCTACCCCATGGGGTAAAATATAGGGACGAACTAGACCCGCTAGTATGAAATGAACAGATTAATTTAAATTCACATAAAATATTCTATGCGTGACCATTACATTGCTCAATATCCCTGGTTCATAATTATATATGTATATAAAATTTGGTATACTGCCTTTCAAATAGCTTAATATACCTGGCTCTATTATTTATACAGAGGTTGTTTTGGTCTATAATTTATTCGCAGCTTAATGTGAAAAATTTACTTATGTTTGATATGTAACTCAGCCAAAGAAAATTTTTAAAAATATGCGCAGTATTCACAACACTGGCACAGTGCGGGCGGCAAAAGTGGTTTGTTTTTCAAGTATTTGCAGAACATCGTTAGTGTTTTGAACGCGCTGTTATCTGGCTCCCAACAAGTAACAATAGATTTCGTAGAAAAAATAAGCGCAATCACCAGGCTTGGATTAGCAGGATTAATCACCTAAATTAGGAAAAAATTCACAAAAATCTTTTAAATTATTTGACTGGTTTTTTAAAATTTATAGCTCCGTTTTTAAACACTGCTTTTTTGCAATATTTTTTATCATTGGCTGTCTTTTATCTTGGTAACTAGATTCTCAGTAAATTTGAATCCGCCTTATCCTACTGACATTCAATATTGATAAAACAACTGTACCACAACTGTAATTCTTAAGAAGGCTTACCACAATAATTTTATTACTCAGACACGTTTACCCATTATAATATTGGTAGTCTAAAATTTTATTGACTTTATATCATTACACGCTAGTTTAACTTCTGCTTCATAGTATTACGGATTTTGCTTAAGTTTAATAAATTTAAAGCCAACTTCGGGCATAGTCATAACTACACGCTAGATAGAGGTATTCATTTACTATTAAAGCGCCCGCGGTTTTAGCAAAGTATTTCTACTTACAAAGAAAAATTTATTAGTTTACTTTTTTGATTTAGTAATAAAAACTAAGACACTACTATCAATTCTACGGGGGCACACCATTTAAAAGTTAGATGAACGTGGATAGATTTTCGGCTGCGTACGGCAGGAATTTATTAGTTGGTTAACTTGCTTATGATAAATTTCATAAGTATGGGACAGTTGGTTTTTCAAATATTTATTAACGCAAATTTAACTGTTAATATTTTTATATGAGTTTACGGAACAGATTATGTCTGAACATTTTCACGTTCTTTTCATATATATCTGTTTAATAAGACCAAGTTTTGCATTAATTTAAATGTTTCTGGCTTTTTTATTAACGCCAATACTTGATATAATCTGGGGAAGAGATAATGAACCATTCCAAAGATTTTTTGCAGATTAACTATCGAGATCTAATTTCACAACCTATTATAACTTGAAATTAGTGTTTTTTTGAGAAAAGAAATAACTTTGATTATAAACTATATCGACTCCTGCCCAACCGTATTCCAAAGGTCACACTCATTCTTCGGACAATATCAATTCTTTTTGAATATTTTACCGGTTGACCCTGAAATCATCAAGTGAAAAACAAAATACACAAGATATCACAATCAGTTAACCGAGCACTATGACGTCCATTGAAATTTAACTCAGAGATATGTAATAACGGTGACGCAGCTGCATGGCGCAACTTCCTAACACCATGCCCATACGACCCCGGCTATCATAACCTCAAGGGCGGACCCTAAGTTTTCTATTTTAGCCACTTTTCTTGGTCAGACCCAAGAAGTTACGGAGCTTAGCAGGCCGCAGGCGCGCTTCACGGGGTGTGTTCGGACCCCGCCCGATTGGTTGCGCACGTGTCTAGTATCTGGGTATGATTGCTGAGGTCCCCCAGGGAGGTTGACACCGAAACCTGCTCACAGGCCATAATGTCAAACCGATATTCCCTGTCCTAATCTAATGGAAGTTGATTTGCTTAGCGAATTCGCAATGAAACGCGTGATAATTTTAGCTTTGCTATGTGAATTTTGAACTCTGTTGAGCTATCCCTAGCCGAACACTGCGTTTGTTGTAGCCATATGGCCCCCACAGGGTTCCGACATGCCCTGAAGGTTTAACGTCGGGGTATCTATTTTGCAATGTGGTATCTTGACTGTATTAGTATCTAGTGATAAAATTTTCCTAATAAACTTTGTACTTCACCTGAGTATGATAATTCTATGATTGAGTCCAGTAGATAATTACGCGGACCCTTCTCGCTATAATTTTATTATTTAAGAATACCGATATTCACGGCGAACCGCACGTGTCAGGGCTTGGAATATTCCCTCCGTCAAGCCGTGGCACGCGGGGCTGGCCCGTCCGTTCGGACGTACTGATTACGCCGGAGATAAACAACACAGGACACGTTAAAGGATTTTCAAGATTTTATTTCTAAAGTATAGTACAGTGTCAAAGTATAGACGGGCAAATAGAGCATAATCCTAAACGACAAAGGTTGACATCGTCGTACCCGTTCATTCCCTTGTCCGCGTCCAGTCGGGGAGCGAGGCGGCGCAAGCGAACGCGTTCCCGGAAATACCGGACCAGAATCTATGCCGAGTCGTTCAACTCTGAACGTCAACTAAGTCAGCTATCGCTCGGGTTATGTGTTCTGGCGTGCTTCTGAATTCGCTCTTAATCACGCGCCGGGTTATCCGCATTGCAACGGTTGTGCAAGAACTAAAAGGGGCTCGTTTCGTTTACTGCCTGATTCCCGTAAACAAAGGGGCATGAGTCGGGGTACGAAAACGTGGACATACAGTACAAGGTAAAACACAGTAAGATCAACGAAAGCAGTTATGATACTCGTTATGAAACAGTAAAGCGTGAATAATTACTCAGAGCACAAGCTAACCGATGCCGAAGCGCATGGTGCAACCAACAAGGCGTCAACTCGGGAGTCAAACGTTGAAAACTCCGTCCGATGTCGTCCTAGTCCCACAAATACTGCCTAGAATTCTTATCGAATTTCTCACTACGTTTCGTCCTTAAGGCGGACCTTATGGTAAATGATAATCGCTCTTTTTCTCGATGCCGTCCGCAGTCCAAGGAGAATTGAGATCCTGCCCCTGGTCCTAAAATTCCATAAATGAGCTCCTGGAATTCCGTAAATGCTTGGCCTGTGACGATGCGGTTGATTTTGGAGGTGGAATACCAACTGAACTACGTTAGACTTGCTGGGGACACAGTTTAATCCTTTAGCAGGGTCGCCCCTAGTAACTTTTCAACTGCCAAAGTAGTTGCCTGCAAGGGCAATTACCATTTTGGACGGGGTCCTAGGCGACCAATGCCGCTGTTCTACGGGTTTTGAGCGAATGATGGCGCCTAGGCTAATTCTATAGTCGGGCCTGAGTTTGGAGTGTGCTTGGTCTTGGCGCAAGGGACATGGGGCGTTTCGCCCTCGGACGCGTCTGCGTCCCTTTCCTTTTTCTCTTTTTGGTTGTTGTTTCTTGGCTTGGTTCCCTGTTCTTTTCTTTTCCGTTGTTTCCTTTTGTCTTTGTTTTCTTCTCACTCTCTCTATCTTACCCTAAGACCTTATTACACTGTACGTATCGAAATTGTACAGTGTCTCAACTGCACTATCGAAACTGTGCAGTCGAGTTAACATCGAAATTTTAATGAATTTTGTCGGACCTCGGTGGTCGAGTGGTTAATACTGAAATTTCTGCAGCGGGCTTAATTTCCCTTAATTAGCGGGAATATGAAAAAGGAGAGAGGCAAAAACGACCAAACTCAGAGCAATAGCATACACAGTACATAGCCTAACGGGCAACCAGGGATAAAACTAAAAACTGCTCAAACTCAGCGATCAGGTCACCCCAAAAAGAAAACGGGGTTTTGCACTCGCTCAGTTTGGGACCAAAACGAGTCGCGAATGGTCGCGATTTTTTTCGTTATTGAAAAGAGGATATTGTAGACCATTTTTCTGTTCAAGGGCGGGGCATAGTGCCGAACTTTTGGAGGCGGGCACGGCGGTAGATTATGATCTCTAACCATGCGGTCGGTTCATTTTGGTACGGGGAGTTTTCCTATTCAACATCGCCGAGCTTAACCACGGCTCCGCACTATGGTGAGCGTCGGTAAGCTTAATAGTTGAACAGAGATAATTTCGAAGCAAACAGGGTGAGGCAATATCTTTGACAAACACCTAGTAAGTTTAGTCATGAGGGGGTTGTCGAGGACTCGGGATGTCGGTAACTGATCCCTATGTAACGCTATTGAGGACAGTCTTAACCATGAATCAATCGACTCCGAGATTATTCCGATCGTGCAACAGCTGTGCCAAAGAAAATCGCTCCTTGCGGAGTGCAAATACCTTACACTCAAACTGAAATTCTTAGAATTTGTTAGGTCTTTTGTATTCCCCAAATTTTCTTAACTCGTCCTGATAAATGAAATTTTGGGGCTTTCTAAAGCCCGACGGAGGCTAATCCTCCGTCCCTAACTGTAACGTCAGTCCGAGCTCAAGCAGCGGCATGAGCCTCGAACGGTCCACTAAGCTGTAATTTTGTAAACCATAACCATTATCAGAAACAAGAAGAAATTCCCTATGGTTTCGTGATGAACTTTTACCGTGGTCAGCTCAGGAAAATTCGACAGCCCTAACTCGAGAGAGATACATCATGTAAAAGCATGGACGAGAGGCGTCCATTTCTGATTTTATTTGCCTATGACCACGGGGAATCGGAATGACTTCGACTTTGGTGCCTATAATTTCGTACCCTCCGTGCAATCGCTCGAAGCGTCTAAAACGGAACTCGACTTGAGGAGGTTGGTCTATTGACATGTAAAAGTGTAGAAGCTGGGCAGGGGAAGGTGAGACTTTCACCTATGGGCGTCGCCTCAACCTTGTAGACCAAGGTCAAGCTATGTTCCATGAAATTTGTCTTTTGGTACTAATCGGGTCCTGTTACATCTGGGGAAAATAAACCCCCAATTTCTCGATTCTCCTCCTAACTTACAGCAGTCGATCCGGGACAGCTATCGCTAGTCCCCTTCCGCGAGACGGAAGATGTCTGCGCGGGTCCTCCGGTCATCGATGTCCATTCCAAACTCGAAGAGCGAAAAACACAAGAAAGCGAAAAATGTTACAAAATAATACTAGCAAACTCAAGCGTCGGAGCCGGTCAGTAGAGTCGACCGAACTCCGCGCTGCCGAAGTCAGACTGATTCGAAGAGACGACGCGGTAGTCGTCGCTTCAAAATTTTCTGCTGTGTTGAAGCATGGCGATTTTGTCGCCATCCAATCGGCGACGTTCTCTTGACGCCCACTTTTTCGAGGTCAAACCCGGGCGCCCAATCGAAAAATTCCCCAACTTTTATTTTTGACAGCTATCGTAAACCCTGGGACCCCGTTAGAGAGAGTCGGCTTCAATCGAAATCGCCGACATCAAATTTGAACCCTCCGATTACTCGGAGGTCGACCATCTGCGAGTTTTCTCCCAAAATCTCCGATTTTAGCCCATCTGTACCCCCAAAGTTCATGTCAGAAACTTATCCAAAACCCATTACTCAGATCTTTTAAACCCCTTGCATAATCTAGCTTGGTCGTTACCCCCAGATGTCCCACGAAATCGATTAAATCACCCGTCAGATTTAAAATTTCAAACCCAAGTTTGGTACGTAAATACGCTCGAAGTAAGCTGGAATCTGTCTTCTTCGCCTCCTTGCCCTCATTCATCAAATTTTCCCCCAGCTAACTCGCCGATTCAAAGCCAAATTTCTGCTATTTAGCAAGTTAGCTGCCTCATCCATCACCTAATTAAGCTTATTTGGAGGGCATCTGGGGCTAAATTTTATCGCCCTACCCATGGATAAACGTGCAAACATTGCACGTTTATATGTTGGCTTACAAAATAAAGCCAAACATTCCTAGCATTCTCAACATTCCTAGCTAAATTTCAAATGTCCCGACAGGGCGTCTTCGGACGTCCCGAAGGGGGGAAGCTAGGAGGGAACTGAACTGACTTCGCGGTCGTGGGTGCAGCCCATTTCGATGTATCCGTCAACCTATCGGGGTCCTATTCAGGAACTTCCAGGACCCGCGGGAGGGCCCTAAACCTACCCCCCGTCTTTCCTATTCCTAGGCGTCCAGTCCGTCCGTAAAACTCACGAATTTAATGTCGTTTTGTACGTCTTGTCCTCACGCATCCCGTTTTTTGTCAGTTTCCTATATGTTACATATATATCTATATATATATATGCATACATATATACAAATACATACGTATCTACACACATACACATACACATACACTACTCATGAGCACACATTACACATGAGACACACAGGCGACCTGAGCGACAGAAAGGTCGCTCGAGGCCACACTAGAAACATGCAGAACCACGACAACATCAGAACAACAACACAACAACAACAACAACAACAACAACAACAACAACAACACACGCACACACACGCATGGCGACAGCAACGACGACAACCGACCAAAGAAGTCGGTTAGAGAGAGTGGAAAAGAAAAAGAAGACGGAAAAGGAAGGGCATGGGAAGCAAGTCGGGACAGGGGGTTCCCGAGGGAATTCCGAGGGGCTGGGGTGAATTTCGGTCCCAGGACGAAGAACGGGGCCGAACGATACCAAACACGAGGGGGTTAGTCACAGTGGCGGGTCGGGACCCAATTTTGGGTTCCGACATATATTAGTATACAGGGTTTCGGCGGGCTCTCCCGCTCTAACGGTTGGGCGGAGCGACGCTCGCCGGACATCGTTGAACTCGCCTTGGAAAGGCGATTCAAACGAGGGGTGTTTTCCCTACCTTAACGGCAGCGGGTAGAGGGGCACTAAAATCACGACTGTTAAAGACCGTTAAAGAGAGTGTCGGCAAAAAGTGGGGGCGCATTTTCGGCCGTCCCGGGTTAACGGGGCGACGGATGTAGACCCGCCGGGCATCGTTGAAGATGTCTCGACGCGACGAATGCAATGAGGGGCATTATGCCTACCTTTGAGTTGGGGTTAAATTTTCGGTCGGTCTGTACCCACTTGCAGTCGGTATGCCAAATTGGGGGGGGCACCTTTTCGGTCATAAAGGGCTAACGCGAAGTCGGACAAAGACCCGCCGGATATCGTTGTGCTCGCCAGGAGCAGACAAATAAAATGAGGGGTCGCATGAGCACGTTTAGGGTCTGTGGTCAAATACGGAGTTGGTACAAACTGAAGGAACGTTCTGTTGAATTTTCGTGGTGCATTATAAAGCAGGGAAGTAAGCTATATGGCAGCGGGAGGACTGGTCAGATGCTAGACGCGCCCTGCCTCATCAGATGCCTAAATGGATACACTATTTATAAACACGCATACTTTCAATCTGTGATCCGATGGTCACCAGAAAACCAGTTGTTTGGGTGCGGGTCAGGCCATTTTGGGCGTCAACGGATGCTATAAAAATAAAAGTTCTGATACGGTGGGGGCGGGAAAATAGACATACCGAGACACGAAGATCAGGCAGCACACACATATCTACATATATACATAACTATATATCCATATATGCCTATATCAGGTCCACTCGGGACCATGGTCACCAACCAAACCTAGCGTCAGTATTGGCTTTTGATTGAATGTTCACCTATTTTCCCCAGTATATCTCGTGAAATCCTCCAGCGATTTGCGATATCTTGGGCTCATTCGAGAGCCC
>JASANE010011622.1:0-12633 GCA_030248225.1 Trileptium ribeirensis
TGTGGCTGTAAGAATTTACGGTTACACAATTATTTAAACACACACAAGTGGACTGTTTCGCAGTCATGTAGTAAGAGGACAGCGATAGAGTATATATAGTAATCTTTGTACTTTGCATGCAAACGTTGTTCGTTGTTTTGCTGTTGTCGGTAGACATTACGGCGAAGACAGTACACACAAACAGAAGCACTTTAACGGATGCATCAAGCTGAGAGGGGCTCCTGTGGCGAAAATGAATTAATGCATTAACCACGTTGTCGCTGCATTGAAGTGGTGATAAGTTTAATTGCGAAAAACATAAGACAATTTGGTTGATTGAAAAACTGTACGTTTTACAAATCTTGTCGGTAAACGCAGAATCACAGGCAATGACAACATTGTAAGGTTGCAGATCATGAAAATTTTGCCGTCACAGATAAGTGCTATGACAGCTTCACTCCCAGAAAATGCGCACTTTAACAATCTAGGTGAAGTAGCTTGCTAGAAAAAATGTTGCAAACAGCTACAACCGCCGCCGTTAATTAGGCAAATTCGGCGTAGTCTGAAATTGGTATGATAAATTCTGGCTCAAGCTCAGAAGTTGCTGAATTAAGACATCAGGGTGCACAAGCTCTAAATCACACATGATCATAAGGGGGTGGTGTATGGGGGTCATCCCTGAGGACCGGACCTCCTCCACCCGAGGGCCCGGCTGCCCCCCTCCTTCGCTAACAAGTCCGGCAGACTCCCTGGAAGCGCGGCAGGTCCCGAAACCGTAGGTGTTTTGCCCCCTCTCCGCACCGACCGCCCCCCCCCCCCGCCTTTGGAAGCCGAAGGCCTCGGCTTTTGAGCATGTACGACATAAATGCTATTAGTTCAAATTTCAAGGATAAAGTAATTGAAATCGTTGTCGCAGTAGCTTTCGTATTAACCAAAAGTATGATTACAAAACGGTCAACATTAAAGTCTAGGGACCGCTCATGACTTTAGAACCCTGGGGTAGCTGGTGCTGGAACCATTTCCGTTTTGGGCGAGATGCTAAAAATTGCAATAAACCATGCAATTGCAAAAATAGAATCACTTGATAAAACGACAGGTCTTTGATACCGACGCGGCAGGAGTCAGCGCAAATACAATAAAATAGTAGCAAACCTAGTTGGTTTTCAGTTGATACTTGAGACTACAGTCTTTTACCCAAAAGGTTCGGTAATCTAGTTATAATTTTTTAATAAACTGGTATGTTTCCAAAGCTTGTGGCTGGTGACAATATTGAAATTAAAGTATTCTATGAAATTAAAGTATTCAACTTGATTCCAGCATTAATTTTTACTGTCTTGTCGCGCACATCGTATCGTTCACAGCATTATTTATGCCTGAATTCTAACTGCACTCGAAGCCTTATATATACAAACTAAACGTATATAGTATACGACTGTACGCGTATTATTTTTCACTAACTTTGGGAGGTACAATTAAGATCCGACCAATTTGAAAATGCCGCACGTTTGAACGAATGAAGCCGTCGTGGTGAAACGACACGGTGTTATGTGATTAAAATGCTAATGCGGCGTTCACGCTATAATGTCCCCAACGTTTGGAACCTATGTACACAACACAGTGTCAGGCACACTGTTGACAACAGGGTGTCTTAGACACCCTCATGTTTTGAATAAATTTTACAAAGGTAGCTAGTTACGCGTATTACCACTTCTCGGCAGGCACACCGTGTCTTCTGACAGTTTTATTCACTTGTTCGGTGTTGAGCAATGTTCATATGGGCTAGATACAAATATCGTAAATTAAAAAAAAACTTCACAGGACAGTTGACTAATAAACCGCACTAGCTACAGACGATATCCTATATAGTTAATTCGCACCAAATTGGTAGCTAAGGTGTGTACGACACTGTCAAGAAAAAATATAGTAGCTACGGGTGCGTCGTACACACTCGGCAATTGATTTACAGCATGGGCGTCACCCTGACTGTCTATACGGTAGGATCGCAACTACAGGAGGACAAAGTTCCAGACAGCGGGGACATTATAACGTGAACGCCGCATACAGCATTTTCTTATAATCGGAGTAAATCTCGTTCAGTGAAGTTGGATATAGATCGACCTTCATAATACGGAGTTGTGAGTATGTAGATATATAATTTTTATACAGCAATATCTTTCCATTGAAGTTTTAAAAAATTGCGTTAAAAGAAAGCTATTCAAAACCAGAATAACCTCTTACCGGGTTTAAACACCAGGAGGTTATGGCGCTAAATATCGCATAAATCAAAAGTAGTTTGCAGGGAAATGCACTGCTTATGGTACGCTATCGGCTTTAGGTTTAGAAGTGGCCGAAACATTTTGTTAAAGCTGACTCCATCCAGCAAAAACTGTGATAAAAACATTAATGAATATCTCATATATATATCCACAGTCTCTTGTTTCAAAAGGACGCAAAATTATATATATAGTAAAAAGCTACGTCTATATTTTCATAATATATCGAACTATTTTAAAATTGCGGTCAAACAGGGGATAGATCCGTATTTTTTGAACTAACTCAGTAAAATACACCAATAAATAACATTTTTACTAACACACCTTTCTGTTAAGTCAAAATTATCATTAGATAAAGTTAAAAAGCAGCAGTTTGAAATATCTACTGTCCCATAATTGTAAAATATACTATATAGCGATAATTTGGTGCCATTAGACTCAGCTCGACGAGCGGGTTTTAAATATTTATTTCCAAAACTTTTACGACAAAAAATTTCTATTCCCAACTACCGTAGGTAGTGAGCCTTGTATTCAACTATTCTCAAGTCACGGATTAGTAGTTGTGCCGTAAAAAAAAATTTAATTACGACAAATCTTCTGACACTCATAACTAGACAACGGTTCATCGGATCGATGCTAACGCGAGCTGATGCGTTTTGAGACTTAGATTTCTAGCTTCACATCTTGACCTATAATTGTCACTGAAAAACTATATTTCCATAGCTTTACGTTAAAAACTTGTAAATTTGCTAATTTTGATCTTATTGTCTGTAACTCCTATACAAATTTACATCTAGTTTGGAGGAGTATTCTAGTCCTTCTTGAACAAACTTGATTGGAGGAGTATCGGTTCATGTGTTGAAGACTTAAGGTTTAGGCTAAGACTTTATAATAAATAACCGTATCTCTTTAACCTGTGAACGATTCAGCTGATATTCGCATCATTCCACGCAACTCGACTGTGCGGATTTAATGGTATTTAAAATTATGTATTTTTCAATAAAATTTTTATTTCGAAAATTCTGGATGCCTAACAGGTAAGCCCTTGGTAACACAAAAAGAAAAACATTTTCTCATAAAAGTGGCCGAAATGAACAGTTTGAAACCGGTTCGTCGAGCTGAGCCCAACAATAGCTGAACCTTTAATATTGTGTAATTTAGCACCTGGATTGGAATCAAGGAAACGTCCGCAGAGTTATGAAAACAAATTTTTGACATGCCCTAAGTCAGAGAATGTTCAATGCCCTTTACTATAAAAAATTTATTGATTATGGAGGCGATGAACAATTTACGTAGACAAATGTTACTGAAATTATGTACATAGTACAAATTTCTAATATGGCTGCACTCAGTCAAGAAAAGCTGCGTCATAGCAAGAGTCGATTACGATCGACTCTGCTGAAGTATGAGACATTGATTTATTTTCCCGTATTATCATCCGCGCTACATCGGGGTCGATTTCAGCTTTATGGCCCATATTGATATAAAATCATAAATATAAGTAGCGCACCCACGTTCTGTTGTTGGATCACCAAGGCTATAAACCCATCATGTTCTTGACATCAAAAGCATGCTTCCACCACGCATATTCTTGGACAGCAAATCTAGATACTTCCATGTTTTTGGGTTACAAAATTCAAACTCATGGGTTCGCGGACCACTTAATTCAGAGCCATAGGTTCTAAAATATCGAGTTCAGGCTCCTGCGGGGTCACACATTTTTTGATCTTTGGAAAGTTCACAAAATCGGCCAAATCCCACGAACATGGGTCGGGATTGGATTTGATGATCAAGGGCCTGGGGCTCTGGAATTAATGGCCAATGAACCATAGGGTTCTGGATTGTCGTTAAAGAACATGGTGGTGAATGATTTGGTGGTCCAAGAATTTATAGTGGAAATAGTTATGGTTGTGACCAACAGAGTGGGCATAAATCTGGATTTGGGGCGGCAGCAAGGCCGAAATCAACCAATATGACCAACAATGTCAGGTATAGGTTTTAAATTAGGCGACGGGTGAAGCCGCGGTTATCACGAGCAATCGTTGTGACGATTGTATGTCACAAATGATCGCCTATTGTCAAAGGAGCCCTAGCACATCACCGTTGATGATATCGTGGTTATGTCCATATGCTGATCCCTTGGTACCCGTACGTCTAGATGGCAACATTCTGTTGGTGTTGTTGTTACGAGGAAATGAGCTGCAGCTGCCGCCGTCAAAGCTGCTATGATGGCTTTGTGCTAACGGACTGTGCCGTAATTCGATTGCACTGGCAGGATGAGGAAGGACAGTGGCATTTAGTGGAGCAACGCATGGTGTCTTCGGTGGTCGTAGGCATTCCTGATATTTGAGCGACGATGCAGTGTCGAATCCATCGGTGTTAACATAGCTTTGTCGCATCGGAGAACCAATGTATTGCGACGATGGCACTGGAAAATGACAAATTTGTTGAGGATAATTCGAATTGTAACAGTTGCTCGTATTTACATCGTTGCCGATTATAGTAGTTTGATGTCCGTTTACTGTAAAAACAGTTTGTCTGTCAGCTGATGGGTACGCGTAGAATTGATCGGCATTTTGAAGCGGGGCACTGTTACCAGAGTAAAGACTGCTATGGTTGTGCAAATGCGGTGTTGACGGCATAAATTCAGCAGGCGATACCGACGATGATCTTCGCTTGGAGTGAGCCGTTGTTAGATTGAATGTTCGTCTATGACCATTTGAACGAGGTTTCCGAAAACAATCACAATAGAACAGTGTAAGTAGCACCGGTAGGACAATTAGTCCATGAAATACGCCTAACCAAATGACTAACATTATCGTTTTGAGGAATGATCGGTAGACATAATTGTCGACCATGACTAGTAACGATACACCAAGCATTGTTGAGACAGCAGATTGTAGAATAGGAGTACCCACTGAGTACAGCGCCTCTTGAATGCGATCAACTCGGTTAAGTTTCGTACCTTTGGCAAAATGATATGCAATATGTGCAGAAAAATCGACACAGAAACCGATCGACATGACAATTGTTACCTAAAAATATAATAAACTAACGACAGTAAACACCTTCGTAATCAGCTTAATTTTACAAATTAATACAAAATGTTGCTCTGAGTAACTATTATAGCTCGGATGGTGATTATCTCTTAATAAAAGTGTATATGATTTAAAAAGAAAACAAAATATTTTAGTTCAGCTAGACGGCATAGTTTCGCTTCTTACGAAAGGTGCTGTTTCGACTGTTCTATCAAAGTTCCAGCGTTATTCATAGCGATAAATGTTCAGATTCATCATTCAATTTACTATTTAGCGGTATTTCCGCCTCAGTTCTGCCTCTCCGTTGAACAAACTCACTATTGTCAGGCGATGGGTGATGTTTCATATGCCATCTGTTTTATTATATAGCCTAGGCGTCGAGCAGCATACGTACCATCTGACGGTATGGTATATATTCATTTGGCGCACAAAAGCCCCATATTCTGGAACTGCTACTTAAAAGCCGCATTAAGTTTGAAGCGTTTGCCCTGCCACCTGTTTCGACTCCGCGGGATAAAGCTGGAAAATCCGTTGCGAGACTGCGCTTTAGGAATACCGCTTTTTACGGCATTAGTTTAAAACAAAACTAATAATTAGTTTAAAACTAACGTTAGTACGCTTTTTGTATGTATATATTCACACGCACAGCATTCATTGCGTGAATATTGAAACACGTCGGTTTAGTTATGTATATATTGCCAAAATAGAAGCGATAACAAGGACAGTTTGATTTTTGGCAGAAAAAAATATGTTCTCCTTCTTAATTTCGTAGTATAGGTCTGGTCGACAGTTTACATTGGTAGCTTTATAAGTTTATACATACACTGTGAATGGATCAACAACTATACCGGACTATAAATTACCAAGTCTTAAATTATAACGAAATTTGTAGCAATTTTAACCAAAACCAGAGGTTCTGGACACTTTATTCTTCAGTTTTCAGGAAAAATCGGGGGAAAGGTGGCAAAAATAAAGAAAAATTTTGTGCCTCCGAAATTTCGAAAGTTTACCTCACCCTGACGACCTCTCCGCCGGCCGGATGATTCCCCCTGGAGGGACGAAGGCCTCTACCTACCCCTTTAACCACGTATGGTTTCGTGGGTTTTCGATCTAATGTTGTTAGTAGTTAAATCCAGAATAAAGGCTAAAGCCAAAATAAATAAAGCATTTTTAAGGCTGTCGAGAATTATGAGGTGATTCGTTCAAACATATCTGTGACTAAAAATGTCGTTCGCTCGCAGTCATACTGCTCGCTGCGCAATCGTGGGTTGACCCATCTTCTAGTATTAGTTGTAGTTGGAGATAAATGTATTTACATGTGAAAATGAAAAGATACCTGTTAATAATTTCCTGGCCGTTGTCGTGATAACATACCGTATCCGAATTTAAAACAATCGAAATAAAGTTTAACTTAACACCCCGAAACGACATAGATCCTAGTATTCCCATACTGAGCTTTACAATCGTAATACTAATCGATATCGAACACAACGAATAGAGATGATTAAATTAATTCCTCCTCTAGAAATAACTTGGAAAAAATAAATACACGAAAAAACTTTTCTGAATTAAACAAATCAACTTACCATCGAAACAAAGTCTAGCTTAACACCCCAAAACGACATAAATCCGAGTATTCCCATATTAATCGATACAATCGTAATACAAACCCATATCGAACACAACGGCTTTGGAATGAGTAACAACGATACAAGAACAACAACTCCGCTTGCAACTGCAACGTTAAACAGTGTATTCGACAATATACTTGTATACTGGTCGGCAAAACGGAAAAACGGATTAAAAACTGTAATATTCAGCGGTGTCGGTGATGTTTTGGCGATCGTACGAAGCTCATTCATGGCATCAGTTTGATTTTCAAAGCCAACATTTCGCATTCGTACAAGAAATCGAGTTGATTCGATCCGTGTTCCAATTGAATTAAAAACAATATCGTGAGCGTATTTTTCGTAGACAGCACTTTTAAGCAGCAGATTTTGAAGTAAATGAATAAAATTCGATGGTTGAAGCTCGAGCTTGCTCGTTTTTGCAAATGCAAGAAATATACGTAGCCATGAGTCTGCGTAGCCGGTATAGCGAGTATTTTCGAATCGCTCAAGTTCACGTTCCAAAACGTACCAAAATGGGGCATTGAAGTCGAGGCTGGAGGTCAAATTAGTAAATATAACATGAAGTTCAGTGGTGCTGTACTGTGAAAAATATAGTTCTTGAAGGCGAAGTGTTTCTTTGGCTGTTGATTGCTTTGGCAACAAATCGGCTGGCTCTAATCCAACCTATAACTAACTCATAAAATAAATACGAATACAGAAATCAGGTCGACAGAATTTTTTGAGCACAAACATGTCATAAATGGAACGAGGTTCGAAGTCCCGACGGTAGCCGGGTCTTGGTGGGAGCGGGGGGCTAAGCCGGTCGGTGGGGGGTCGCTGGGAGCGGTGGGTGAGAGGCTTTGGCTGCCAGCTGCGTGTTCGGAGCCTACGGCGGCGTCAGGAAGGTACCATAACCTTTCGGGGGGGGAGTAGCTGAGACCTTGAGGGGGCGCGGATGGAAGGGAAGGGTTCCATGCCTCAGGGGTAACCCCCTACCCACTTATAAGCAAAAAAAATTATGTGAGTTCAATATCAATTTCTACGTTTCGTTAATTCCTAGAGATTCTGCGAAAATTTGTTTAAAACGTCAAATCAAGATATCAAAGTGTGATTTCAACAAAACCCAACCTTGCTTTAAGGTGCGTTCACATGTTCAAATTTTCAATGTTTATTTCAGTATTATGAGCCGTCAAACTTCGTTCTGAGTGCGCGCAATCTTTTCTTTCATGTTTTATAAAACGCTGTTAATCATACATGCCGACGGTCGGTCATGCCAGGGGGGGTAGAGGCTCCCACGGGGGGGGGGGGGCGTGGGTCGCGGCCATCTCAGGGGGGTAACCCCCCTGGCCGGCCAAATTTGTCTAGGGGGGTCGGTCTCGTGAGGACCTTTTTTTTGATCGTCGGATGTATATTTTTCACCTACGTGTTCAGTTTGCCTACATGCACCGCAAGAAACGCGAAGGCGCACATTGCGCACGTTTTTTCACCGTATTTGTTAATCTACAGTAATTCTTTCAGTTATTTTAATCTATCTCTGCCTAAACTGGTGCCGATTCGGTCCCAGAACGCTCGTTAGGACAATCAAAGACACTTGTTGATTTAGCTGTCTCTGTTAAAAAATTTTTTGGTTGAAAGTTGTCTTCCCCGATATATTTCAAACTATTATTTGTATATACATGCCTGTTTCAGAGCTGAAAAATCATGCTAGATTAGCAACAGAATTCAGAATATGTTCCAGCACGAATAACCTTCATTAAAAGAAAGCAAAGTAGTTTTTTAAAATTGGCAATGGATATTCGTAACAAGAAAACAGCGCGGTAGCTTTTTAAGCTACATGAAAACAGTGCGGAGCACCCCCGGGAGGGGGGTGCTGCGCACCCCAAGGGGGATAACCTCCCTCTGGACTTTTCGGCCTCGGGGGAGGTTACCCCCCTACCCCCCCCCCTGCCGGCATGTATGCTGTTAATATAATGTATGCATATATATTAAAACAAGCATCTGCACAATTCAGGTTTATGCGTGCACAAGCAAAATCTGCGCCTGCAAATTTGTTGTCATCCTTTGTTTTGTTAGGAAGTTAGGATGTTTAGCAACAAAGTCTGAAGACACCATAAAATTTCAATAATTTAAACATCGTAGTATCTCCTTTAAAAAAAGACAAAGTATAAGAACCATTCGACCTCTGAATACTTTTGTTTCAGTTCAAAAACACTGAAAAAGATATTTACAACAACGAAACGGTATGTTAGGTGAAGCAAAAACCTGCGTGTCCCGTCGCTTTCACCTGAATTGAAAGGAAAATATACCACATATATTTTCATATAATCAGCTTAAGATTCAGACTATTATATATATTTAACATCCGTAAGTTTAATATTCTAATGATTTAATATATAAACTAATATCCATTCACCCTTATTGCAGTTGTGCAGATGTGATAAGTTTGACGTATTTACATCACGTAGCCAAGTGAACGGATTTCAGCGGCTGAATTTCAAAACATAACTACATTAGTGAAACTCAGTTGTGCAATGTTTTAAACACATAAAGCAAGCAAAGGCTGACAAAGGTGAAAAGTATCACCGGCTGACGGATGTGACCAAAACATATGACGACAGAGTGAACTGTATATTCATATTATACTGACGGCTTTTAAAAGCCAAAACAGTTGAGATACCACAATTTGGGCTCTAATACTTAAAGTATATGTAACTAGGTTATAACTAAACCAATTTAGCCCGAGTTTTCACAGTAGATATGACTTTAGGTGGCTTTCCTGCGGAAGTAATATCGCTATGACAAACGTTCGTACAAGGACAGAAACATTGGGTTAACGGGTGACAAAGCAGTACATCTCTCCAAATCATACCATCTTTTTAAATGGTCTATCATTAACCTCTTTCTTTTGTTCTAACCTTATATTGTGAATATGTTTAATTATTAATATTCGGTATTCATTTTGAATTTAAAAATATAAAAAAATTGCTGCGTAAAAATTGCCTGCTTCTTCGTAAATGCATGTTACATAGCAAATGCTCAGTTCGAGTTCGCTAGTTAACACCCACGAAAATTTATCGTAGTCATTTGGCAAAATTCATAATTTTATGTTTAATATTCTTAGGTTAACCCTTTTTGTCGTCAATTAAAAGTGTCATAACGGACGTGGAACCAGAAGACAAACCTCTACACGACATAGAAAAATGGAACGAACCCGGCACAGAAAACCATGTGGTACGCAACTCAAACGTATTGGCCGTTAAAGTAATCTATGCCGTTTGTGTGTCGCTAAGAATCCTAGACAATTTAGTCACAACAGTCAGAAAGCTCAAAATTGTTCATTTAAGCTTTAGCTCGTTAGTCTTTTAACATAGTCAAAAATTCACAAACCGCCAATATTTAGAAAATAGACTTCCTCGATTACTGAAAAAAGCTAAACGTACCACGACATATAGGGGCGTCGTCACGGGACCCTGAGGGCCGTTTTTCCACTTTTGGATGGTGCCCCTCAGTTTGCAACTGCAACAAAAAATTTTTTTCAACATTGCTACTCTTAGTTTATTAAGATGAGTTGACCCAACAATGCCTGGTTCCCCATCCCACATCTAAAATTTTCCGGCGTCATATAATGAAACTGTAGTGATACACACAGAAACCAGGATTGACAAAAATAACCCGATTTATCGATTCTAGCATGTGTTCAATAGCTGATAGGCATTTTCGATACCTAAAATGGTCGTATCGATCAGTTTTCAAATGGAATGGCTCACTCTATAAAGTACTTCTGCAGCGAGTAAAATACACAATGGCCAGATTTTATCTTTGAGTTCAAAACGGTATCCGTGTCCCATAATCACACCCACGTGTTAAATACACTTCAAGAAGCTACATCTTGCATTAAAAAGGCTCACAAATTTTGGTAGTATTAAAACATTTAATGCTTAACTTCCCCTTCCCTTTGACGGCTCCCCACGTCGGTGGGGATAATTAAAATATTTATGCTACATGTTGCATTAAAAAGGTACACAAACTTTGGTAGTATTAAAATATTTAATGCTTAACCTCCCCTTCCCTTTGACGGCTCCCCACGTCGGTGGGGATAATTAAAATATTTATGCTACATGTTGCATTAAAAAGGTTCACAAACTTTGGTAGTATTAAAATGTTTAATGCTTAATTTCCCCTTCCCTTTGACGGCTCCCCACGTCGGTGGGGATAATTAAAATATTTATGCTACATGTTGCATTAAAAAGGTTCACAAACTTTGGTAGTATTAAAATGTTTAATGCTTAATTTCCCCTTCCCTTTGACGGCTCCCCACGTCGGTGGGGATAATTAAAATATCTATGCTACATGTTGCATTAAAAAGGTTCACAAACTTTGGTAGTATTAAAATATTTAATGCTTAACTTCCCCTTTCCTTTGACGGCTCCCCACGTCGGTGGGGATAATTAAAATATTTATGTTACATGTTGCATTAAAAAGGTTCACAAATTTTGGTAGTATTAAAATATTTAATGCCTAACTTCCCCTTCCCTTTGAAGGCTCCCCACGTTGGTGGGGATAATTAAAATATTTATGCTACATGTTTCATTAAAAAGGTTCACAAACTTTGGTAGTATTAAAATATTTAATGCGTAACCTCCCCTTCCCTTTGACGGCTCCCCTCGTCGGTGGAGATAATTAAAATATTTATGCTACATGTTGCATTAAAAAGGTTCACAAACTTTGGTAGTATTGAAATATTTAATGCTTAACCTCCCCTTCCCTTTGACGGCTCCCCACGTCGGTGGGGATAATTAAAATATTTATGCTACATGTTGCATTAAAAAGGTTCACAAACGGTGGTAGTATTGAAATATTTAATGCTTAACCTCCCCTTCCCTTTGACGGCTCCCCACGTCGGTGGGGATAATTAAAATATTTATGCTACATGTTGCATTAAAAAGGTTCACAAACGGTGGTAGTATTAAAATATTTAATGCTTAACCTCCCCTTCCCTTTGACGGCTCCCCACGTCGGTGGGGATAATTTAAATATTTATTTCGTACCCTTATTCCGGCACAGCCCCATGCAGCAAATCCAATATAAACGAAAAACACAGCAATAACAAAGGCTTGGACAACGGGATTTGTTATAAATTTGGTGTAGTAGCTTCGAAAAAATCGTGCCATCATATGATCTTTAATCCGCTCTCGACCATCGATTGCACCAGTCGCTGTTGCCTCGTATTGATTTCGATTTTGATGTCGCTTTACATCGCCGTTGCTATCTGTAACAAAACACCGCGTCCAATGTAACTTTAGAGGTGGAAACAAAATACATGCTGTGCAGTTCTCGATACACTAAGCTTTAGGTTAACCACCTTATGTGATCGTTATACTAAACCTAAGTCTGGGCGCATCTTGCAATGATAGTGGAGTTTATGTGTAATTCATAATAGGCACAGACGGGCTGATATTTCCCAGAGGTACTGTCATGTAATAGACTCGAAGCCAACATTGTAAATCATGTAGGCAGAAACAAACTTTTATAATCCTGTTCATTCGCACAAAAATAACCTGAATACAAAAATAGAGGCGGTTTCGTACAAATTTCAAACATCGTATCTGCATGATCTCTGCCTTGGTAATTTCTCAATAATGTGAGAAACAATATTTCCCCACCCAATAGCCGTTGGAAACAGGTGAATTTCAAATAACCCAATTGTGTGTAGGACGATAATCATGGGTAGCA